>JAECUM010018910.1:0-53099 GCA_016617855.1 Megalonaias nervosa
GTCCAATGCATGAAGTAAAATATAAAAAGTTCTAAAAGTAAATATGGCCTAAGTGGTTAGAGCGTCCGCCTCGGATGCGGGAGGTCGCGGGTTCGAACCCAGGCCGAGTCATACCAAAGACTTATAAAAATGGTACTAACAGGTGCCTCGCTAGGTGCTCAGCATTAAGAGGTTAGTGTTAGGACTGGTCGGCCTGGTGTCAGGATAATGAGACTGGGTGGGATATGATGCTACATGTCCGCGACATGATTTCCCAGTGCTGGACATCACTATAAACTGCCACACTGCAGACATAGCGATATGACTGAAACATTGTTAAAGCTACGTTAAAAATACAAATCTCTCCCCCCCTCTCTCTCTCTCTCTCTCTCTGTCTCTCTCTCTCTCTCTCACACACACACACACACACACACACACAAATGCTCATGTTCATGAAACGGAAATATTGTGCTTGTCATTTGTTCCAAGGGCCCATTTTTGATTTAATATTGAGTAAAACAGTAGAATCTGTATATGATCTTTCAACGCCGCGAGTCGTATCATTTATCAGTTTTAGCTTTATATTCTGTCCTCTCCTTTATGCTGTATCACGTTTTACATGTTAAATTTTCGAGTGCTGCCAATCTAACAAATTGCGTTTGATTACTTGTGGAAAGAAAGTATTTACCGTGCGGATCTGTATGCGTCATGGTACTTTGCTTTTTTTTTTGTGCTGAAGATGACACAGAAAGATCATGGTTATTTTTTTTGTAAAATGCCACGAATCGCGCGGCTTTGGCACGTCATTACAAAGCGGAATTTGTTATTGTTGCAGGAAAGCTAAACTGTACAGACGATTACATGTATACACCAAAACTATCGATTTCTATCGACATCTGGTATGTAGTTTTGACAATGCAGTTCTGTCCATTTGACAGATTCTTTTTTGTAATCCTTCAAAAAGAAATAAGAGGAAAGAAAAACTCGGAAGTCAGAGAAGAAGTCTTTATGAAGATAATGCATTTGTGCACGAACATTTTGCATCTGGTCTGTGAAAGAAAAATAAATGAAAATTGCGAGAAATGCGTACATCAGTTTTTACTCAGTCGTCGGTCATTCTGCCTTTCATATTACCACTTTCGGTTAGTAGTCAGTGTTTCCTTATGTTATTGCCGATTAAAATTTTGATATAAATGTATACTGACACAGTTTCATCTCATTCTCTCTTTCTTTCCTTTTCGCTTTGCTAGCTTTAGACGCAGAAGCGTCACTTACGTAACTATTTTTTTTAAGTTATCATCCTCTACTTTTTCTTATATTGCATTTGAATTTTAAGAGATAATATGAAAGCTTAATTTATAGAAAACGCGTCATCATGACATGCAGCAAAACCAAATGGATGCCTTTCGTCAAACACGTAAATGATGATGGAAATAGTATCACGATTTTACTTTAAAAGTAATACATCTGTTAATGCATGCATATGTTAGATGTCGCAAAATACAGAATATTAAGAGAAGAATATTTTTTTAACTCCCGTCCTGTGTTTTCTAAATCAGAACTGTAATGCCAGGTGGAGATGTCCAAAGGCATAAATAATAAGGTAACGTTGGCAACGAATTTTCTAGGTGGATAAGAGTGCAGTTTTTCGATGCCATTGAAAATATTGTTGAAAGTCCTACCTTGCCTAAAGAATGAGTGTGTATAATGCATCAGCAATGGTATCATATGCTGTAAGGGCGGTCATTCCACAGTAATCGAGAATAAACCACACGAAAACATTCAGAGTGATTCCATTTCCAATGTCAAGGTCGCTGCACGCTGCAGTATAGTAGGTGTTTCAAACCCTAAATCTTATCAACAATGCAATATTTCTTGATTTACAAATCTATAAATTCATTACTTAAACTCCGTCCCTCATCTTAGCAAAATTCAAAACTCGCACTAAACGATGTATACAACTCGAATTATCGCTCTTTACTAATTACATATAACTACTTTTACAAATAATTCACCAACACAAACAGAGGTTTCATGTTATTTTGGTTAAAGAATTTGAATATTTGTAAATAAAGAAAAATTGGAGTATTTATAATTTTCTGTGTATAAAACATATCTGATTGAAATATTCACCAATTACACCGCAGCGTATACGCGACCTAGACCATGGAAATGGAGTAAAACGAAGCTATTTTCACGTTATTTCAAACGTGGTTTCTTCTGGAATACTTTTGGAACTACCGTCCTATCAGTACATGCTACTATGGCGGGCGAATGATTAACACCTATTCACTGAAGCAAGATAGAATTGTAGAAATATTTTGAATGGCTTGGAAAAAAATGCATATATATATATATATATATATATATATATATATATATATATATATATATATATATATATATATATATATATCGGATTTTTTCCGTTTATTTTCGTATATTCTGACATTTTCTTACCACAGTGATATTATGTCAAAGGCCTTCGTTTGTATATATGTTTTCATTTGTTGTTTGAACTTTGAAAGTCGTCATTGCATTGTTGTCAGGAGGTGGTGGTGACGTGTGATCTTCCCCACTCCTTGTGGATTCTGGTTATCGTTATTTAGGAGATGATCGGCCACGGTGTTATTGCCTCGATCTAATGAACAATAAAAGAAAATATGAAATTAATGGATGGAATAATAGAGATCTGAGCAGAGATAAAGAATAGAATAACACGAGCCCCCGTATGTCAGCTATAACAATGTAATCAATTACGTAAACAAAATTGAAATCGAACATGACATTTGAATGATTCGCTTTCTCCCAGAATAGAGTTACAAAATTTGTGCGACATTCAGATAGCCGATCAGTTATACTGATAGAACAATTTTCATCATATGATCGAGTGACTGATCGAACTCAAATTGCCGGCATAACAGCATCACCTGGTACATCCGGTCTTGTCCATAGCACTGCTGGTGATAGGTCGGCGTTACCCCCCCCCCCTCTCTCTCTCTCTCTCTCTCTCTCTCTCTCTCTCTCTCTCTCTCTCTCTCTCTCTCTCTCTCCGGTTATCATTCTCTTGGTTGTAGACTGCTCTTTTCTCACTGTGCATTACAGGTATGGAACTATTTCCTTCAAAATAAAAATATAGTACCCAACCTAATACGTGTCAGGGTATTTCCTTCTCCTGGGATCATTCAATATTCCCACTCTTTCTGTGTCAGATATCGTCTATCAAAATTCAACAGAACTAGCAGGGGCCCCGAGTGGCCGAGTGGTCTAAAGCGCTCACTGTTACGCATCACTGCCATCTCACCTCTGTCTGCGTGGGTTCGAGTCTCGGATTCGGCCAATGTGGTTATGTGAGAAAGCTTGTCAGTTGCTTATCGTGGGTCGGTGGTTCTTTCCGGGGTTTTCCCGGTTTCTTCCTCCACCATTTATACTGGCCGCCATGTATAGCCTATACTGTGCTGAAAAATGGCGTTAAACCCTACAACAACAACAACAGAACTAGCTATGGTCATTTCGCACCTAATACACAGGTACGACCCTATTAATCGTGAATTTATGTCTTTCTAGCTGCTCTCGCATTCCAACTGATTACATGACATAGTCATTCTCTCAGATACTATTACTGCCAACAGTTGCTATAAATTTACCAGCTAAATTATGGCAGTCGGCACACGTTCCTCGATTCTCATTTGAAGAGAATTCCCAACTTAATTACACATGAATTAATAGACTTAACTCCTTACTTAACTACGTTACTTTGCTGATTACTGATTCATTGACATACATTTCCAGACACAGAAAATCAATTCTCAGCATACTACATACAAAGCTTGAATTCTTATGGTGCATAATTTATATTACATACAAGCAACTAAATCCGAACTCATTCAAATAACGAATGTATAACATTCTAACAATGCATGAATCATAAAACATGCATGATTATTTCTGAACTCAAGGAAAATTGTAGCATGAATTTCAAATGAATAAATTCAACAATTAATTACAAACATACATCAATAAACACACTCTAGGTAATTGAGACTGACCTTGCCTTTCCGAGCCCTCACACGGTTATCCTCAGAGAATTCCCTCTGTTTCTTCTGTGGATCCGTGTCTCTCAAATTCCAGACCCCCTTGTCCCTTGGACGATTTTTTTAACGAGAAGAGTACTTTCTAGTGACATCGGTGACCCTCAAACCCCCCACCCCCGGCAGAAAAAACTTGGACGGCCTAATATCGTGAGGGGATTACTTTTAAAGCCTGAATTCCGCTTGGGAACACCCCCTCGTTTAGTTTAGCCAATCAGACTTATTCATTTAATCGCCAAAAAATAATCATCTCTAGACCGCCATGATTAATAACTGTTCTGGAAAATATCATTTTATTACATCTGTTTCAAATGGCTCAGACATCCTAAACTTATCCGTGGTTTGTCTCAAACTCTAGACATTTACCGCTATTGAACTTGCGTTAACACTGCACTCTTCTCTAATTCTCACCGTTAACCGCGCGGGTGCTTGTTAAAATTCAATTCGTGCCCCATGCAGAACAGATTCCACACCTCGCAATCAACAACTTATTGAGAATCTAATCCATACGTCAAACTTAATGGTTGCTTATCACGCTGACCTCGACACAGTGCACTGTAAAATTATTCCCCAGAAATTATTCAAAACAATTTTGCACACTTACACCTGTACATTTTGTTATATATTCAATTATCAATTTGCCAAGAAAATTATCAAGTTCTGGATGTCACCTACTGAAATTTAAGTCTGAACATAAAATCTGAGTCCAGAATCCAGCTATCTGATTGCCTGAAATTTAGCTTGAACTTACAATTGACTAATCAAATGTCTTAAAATATGCTGGCAATATTCTGGCCATAAGTGACGAGCAGAAACCTCATTTGTAACCTCTCAAGCTATTCAAACCGCTGGAGACTGAATTAAGTGCCTTGAAACGCAGTTGAATTGATGTCTTCAAATTGTTTTTCATCAGCTTTAGAATACGACGAAGGACGAACCAGTGTATGTGTCTGTTCAACATAACCCGAGACATGGTTGCATCAAAAAACAGTGATTGGTTTCAAGATAACATACATAATTACTGTTATGATTCCGACAAGTCCGTTTTAAAGACCACAGGGTTTAATAGCTATAGATTATATTAGAAAGGTGTTTACTTGATCAAAACGGGCCACTAAGCTCACTCAGTTGTCAAGCTGAGCTACAATACATATTTCGGTAATTTGATAACTGTGCGAACTCCAGGCCTACCTGTAAATTGTCTCTTGCAACATTAAACAGACTAGGGAGGCAGGAGTAATATATATATATATATATATATATATATATATATATATATATATATATATATATATATATATATATATATATATATATATCATTGTAATACTCATCCAAAATGAAACTTCCTTGATATTGGTTTGCTGGTTAGAATACGTTTCTTTAAGTCAGTTTCTATTTCATACTGTAAAAATTAAATTAAAGTTTAGTATATCTTTAAATTTGTAATTTTTACAGCATTAAAAGAAAAGACGATTTTTGGACAAAAAGTCGTCCCAAACATGCATTATATTTCTGATAAATGCCCAGACAAGGCGTACCAAACATGTATTATCTTCCTAATAAATGCCCAGATTATGAGTAGCAGACATTTATTATATTCTTGATAAATGCCCAGACTATGAGTACCAGATATTTATTATATTCCTGATAAACGCCCGCACCAGGAATACCTAAAATTTTGTATATTCCTGACTCATACCCAGACCATGAGTACCTAAGATTGAGTATATTCCTGACCAATGCCCCGACTAGGAGTACCAGACATTTATTATATTTATAATAAATGCCCCGACCAGGAGTACCAATATATGCGTTGTAGTCAGAGTTCCACATTCTTGTTAAGACCGACTGGGTGTTACCCCAGTTATGGTACCAGAACCTAAAAACAATTAGTGTGGTACAATCTAATTGGAAGAACCTAATGGTTCACGTGCTCAGTTTACACGTTAGTCTTATAATTATCGTGAAGAAAAAAAAACATTAGAGAATTAGTTATATGCATTTAAGTTCTGCCTGCATCCATGTAAAAATCTGCAGTTTATGTTGCATATTCTAATAGTTTTTATGATTTTAGTTGGGGCTACAATATGATGCAATCAGCTGATTAACCCATTCAGTATAGTAATATCATCAGTTCGAAAAAGTGCCTAGGAACGACAGATAAGATGCTATTGACATTGCTTTATATTTTACTTTGATTACGCACTTAAATTTTTAAACAGGTGATCAATGCAATATGAATACTATTTTGGGATATTTGGCGCTGGAAACAAAGATAACGAGAAACCACATTCCTTTTCTTTGAAAGTTAACCTAATAAAAAAATTAATTAAATTTAATTTGCATTTGTTTTATAATTAAATCTATAGTGTTTGACGCCGTTTTAATAAATAATATGCATTAATGTTAATGTAGAACCAAGAAATACAAAGTAATAATCCACAGGTGTTTCATACTATGGGCTTCAAAACCTTCCGCACTAATGTCAAGATACTGTCAGTTCAGAATCGTACGATCTGTCTGTCAGAATTATCAAGTCTATTTCTACGGGGAAGGATAAATTTTTACACGTATTGTTTTTCTTTGTATCAAATTATAATTATTGCCTTCTTACTTGAGATGTTATCTATCAGTAAATGTTACTGTTGGTGGGTGTTATTACGTCTCGATTGCTGTACCTTATTACCTTGCTTGACGTATGCAGTTAGATGGCGTGGTTTGACATATTGGCTATTTTTAAATTCATCGTATATCGCTTTCCAGTCGCTTCTTAAGGTAAAACACTTTGCAATATATCACTTTCCAGTCACTTCTTAAGGTAAAATACTTTGCAAAATATCGCTTCTACCGAGGGAGAGAAACAAAGATTGCACACATGAAAAATATGCCCTAGCTTCCTGTAGATTCATTTTAATAAAGGCACACTGTACATGTTGTTGTTAGATAATACTGCCAGATTACCTCTGTATCCTTAATAAAGCCCTGCTTATCTCCATGTTAATTAGGGTAAGAGTTCTCTGAATCGATGCAGAGGTTAGATATTTCTATGCTACCCATATCGAAGTCACAGAACTTGGACAATGCTGTCGAAACACAATACGGTAATCAGCAGTCGGATTCCAAGTCCACTTCGATTAGTTGGCTATACGATAACGATGCCTTTCGAGGTAAAGAGAGTTATCATTACTAACGATGTGTTCTGAATAACGTTTTTCATTTTAAAGGCATGAAAGTTGTAACTAGACAAGTGAATGATGATGATAATAATAATAATAATAATAATAACAATATCCTTTGCTTATACCGGGTTACGCCATTAGCTAATTACTAGTTTATAGTATGGCCCAGCAGTTAAAAGAAATATACAAGAACTACTTGAGAATAGTAGACGTCTACAAGGCTATCTACTACATAAAGGCAGGGCCGTGCAGAGGATTTGGGGGCCCCGAGCATCATTCAGATTTTGGCCCCCCCTCCCCAAAAAGAAAAATAATAAATAAATAGCCGATTATAAGAAGTCCAGCTTTCTTTTGTTACAAGGTCATTTTTCTTGCACTTTCTTTTTGCAAATTCCTCAATGATATCATGGAAATCAAGTTTTCGCGCTAATTCACACTCAATACTCAAAATGGCAAGATCACTTCGTTCTTGTCCCATAGTTGAGCGCAAGAAATTCTTGATTAGTTTCAATTTACTGAAAGAACGCTCACTTGAGACAACTGTTACTGGTATTAAAGAGAAAATACGCAGCGCTATCACTACGTTTCTGAAGAGTTCACCAAGCTTCAGTTCCGAAATCTTGTTCAACAAGTCAAATGGAGAAAGAGGTTTCTCACCAAACTTTGCTGCAAGAATTTGTTTCATATGAAGCAATTCTTCAGACAGTTCAGTTTCAGTTACGTCACATGAATATTTCTTCGAAAAATCAGAACAGGCACTCTTAATTTCATCTTCAGACTGTTTTTGATACTCGCACAAGAAAGAGAAAGTAGCCAAGATTTTTTGAATGGCTGTGAAACGAACTGTAAGTCCACCAATAACTGAATCAATAATGTGATAAAAAAAACAGTTCTCCGAAAAGTTGCCTCTTCTTCTGATTCCATTTCCATTGAATCTGTGATATGTTCATCGCCTTCAACTTGTTCTCCAGCAAAATGTTTACGCTTCATTTTCCAATGGATTGGAAATTCAGAACTGATTTTTGCAGACACTGCCACTGTTTTGGCTTTTTTCAAAATTGTTGACCAGTCATCCCGAACAGATTTGAGGTGACTGATCAATGCCTCAATATTTTTCACCTCAACATCAATAGTTGCCTTTCTTGCCTGAATGACCTGGTTGCAGCGATCAATCAGTGTGAGGACTTTCATCCAAATGCCTGCCATGAGAACACATTTGAAGGAGTTCATATATTTTATGTCACCTTTCACATCAGTTCGTGTTTTTGCAGTCAGATTCAAGCTCTGAACTTCTTCCAAAGAGGCAATGATTCCACACAAGTGATTAGAGAAGGGGCGAATGCTATCAAGTCTCTCAGTCCATCGCGTCCCAGATTGCCCACGCAGAGACACACCATGCAGCTTCTTTTATAATATTTCCCAGCGTTGTGGACTAGCAGAGAAGATGATATACACAGTTTGAACAATTCCAAAGAAGGTCTCAGCATCTGTGCAGCTTGAGGCAGCATTCAGTCCACACAAATTCAGTGAATGACAGCCACATGGTGAGAATATAGAAAGTGGGTTCTTCTTTAGGAAAATTGCTTGAACACCTTTGTACTTTCCTGACATGTTGGCCCATTGTCATAGCCTTGGCCACGGCAGTCCTCAAAGCGAATTTTCAAAGTTTCCAAAGTCTCCAGGACTAATCTTGCAATATCAGATCCAGTCTTTTTTGCACAATCTGCAAAGATCAAAAACCGCTCTTCGATGGAAACGTTTCTAAGTTCTTCATGTACGTATCGTATGACAAAAGTAGTTTGTTCATTATGACTCACATCAGGGGTGGCATCAACCATAATTGAAAAATACTTTGCAGATTCACACTCTTCTACGATTCGTCTCCGAACTTCAGCAGCACAAAGTCCAATGAATTCATTTTGAGAACGATTTGAGAGATAATGCGCTTGAAGCCTTTGACCCTTTTCCTGTGACCGTTTAATTTTCATCACATGTTCCTTGAGAATTGGATCATAATGCGAAATCAGTTCTAGCAACCCTAAGAAATTTCCATTATGAGGATCTCCAATAATGTCGGACTTTTCGCGAAAAGCCAATCCACGTTCACCAAGAAACAGAACCACATCCAAGATTCGTTCTAGAATTTTTCTCCATGTAGCTGCTTCAGTGAGGATTTGGCGATCCAGAAAATATTCAATTGACCGATCATTCTTCACTCGAACTTCTAATTCACGCCACTGAATGTAGCACTGTTTATGGGCTTTTGAATGCTCATGCTCAGGAATACGATTGATAAGATTCTTCCATTTCTTTCCAGGTCCCCATCCTTCCGTCATCGCAAGTGATGAAGTCAAGCATTGAACCTGACTTTCAGGTGAAAATAATCGACATGGCAAACAAAATAGTGCCATCTTTGCTCGGCTAAATACAAGTCAATCTCGCGAAAATGGTTCCCCATTTGGCATTTTGCCTTTCAAAACAGACATTGGAAATATGTGATTTCCAGTATCTTTTGGCAGCTCCAGTGGAAAGGAAATGTGACAAGCCTTGACAAAATTTTCCAGCTGAGTGGGTAAGAATGTTTCAGTTTCAAATTCCCCAATGTCAGATGGCTGCAACAAAACTGCTTCAGTTGGCCTTGCAGAAGTATTATCACTCACTAATTTCAGTGATTTGACTGTCCTCAAAAATGGCTGGTGCACTTTTTTTTTACAGTCACTGTCAGCACTGTTACCGGTAACAGATGCACCTGCACTTTGGCTTTTTGCTGAACTTCATAAGTCATGACCAGTGTTATCAGCTTCTAAACTCTCTATAGCTGCTGGAACAAAAGATTGGATGTAAGGATCATCTTCTTTCTGAGTTGATGAACTACTGGAAGGGGCATCTGCGGTCTTGGGAGTCGTCGTAATTCCAACATCAAATAGGGTTTGCCTCCCTTTTTGCACAGCTGCTTTTTTTGCTTTGCTGATTTTTAGCTTTGACGCACCTGACGGATATGTGCGTTTCATTTCAATTCTTTCCACGTACTATGCAATGCTTTGACGACTTCAGGGGTATATCTTCCAACTAGAAAAGTAACGTACTGAAATGCAGTATTTGCTGAGTACTACTGCAGTACTGCTGAATCTTCAACCAAAGCACTTATTTCTCAGTAGTATTTCCATATTTCCGTTTTTAAATACGGTACACGTGAATTATTTTCAATTTGGAAGACATCGGCAGATCACCGCTCACAGATCCTTTTCATGCAAAATATATGCCTGACGACTGACGTTTGAGACCAAGAGAAAGTGACGAACTGACGAAGTCATATAAAACTCACGGCAGTCAAGTGAGTCGCATTACCGGTAGAAACTATATAGCAGGATGATTCAACCCGTCATCCCACTTTTTTTTATTTTTTTTTTTTTTTATTTTTTTTTATTTTTTTCTTGTCTCACATTGTCATTAGTTTTTTTGGTACTTCGTGCTGTAGTGCATGTTATAACTGGTTCTCTTTTTACCCCCCCCCCAAAAACCCCGCAAGCTTCCGGCAGGCAGTATTTGCCGTGTTTGACTGCGTGTGGGGGCCCCCCTGGGGGGCGGGGCCCCGAGCAAATTGCTCGGGTATCTCGGCCTCTGCACGGCCCTGCGTAAAGGAAAATGTAAATTTCAGAATAAAATTTATACAAGTCAGCATACTGTTACTGCAAATTGTATTTTGTATTATTCCACCATGTTTACCGGTATCTGCAAACTATTCCAACCAAGTGTACCGTTGTCTGCAAATTATTCCAGCCAAGTGTACCGGTGTCTGCAAACTGTTCCATACAAGTGTACCGGTGTCTACAAACTATTCCAGCCAAGTGTACCGGTGTCTACAAACTATTTCATACAACTGTATTGATGTAAGCAAACGCATTCATTCATATATATATATATATATATATATATATATATATATATATATATATATATATATATATATATATATATATATATATATAACTGTTTGCACTCGATCATGTGCTCCATGTAAATAACATTCCTTACGAACCTAACAACACTAAGATATTTTGACTTTAAAACAGTTCAGAACTTGAAAGCAAGGACAGCTTTTCTAACAATGAAATCAAAGGTCAACAGAACATCTTAATTTGAATCAGACTGAAGGAACCTGACGAGAATATGTCGTGACTAAATGTTTTGTTTTCGGGGCTTATTTTTTCATGGTTATTTCAATTTTTAGCTCTGCTGGTCATAGACTAGAAGAGCTTATGAGATGGTCTGTGGTCTGTCCGCTTGCACAAGATTGTTATCGCGATCTTCCTAAGCTACTTAGGTACTTGGAGGATTTCCATGAAACTTTGCACACATTCAGCCCATGGTCTAGTTGGTCTAAATGAAAATGTTGCTCTTCGAAAATCTTGTTATCGTTATTCCTCTTGAACGGATGGTCATATCAATATGGGATTTTCTCTAATGTCTTCTTGTCATGTCTAGTTGGTCCTAAATGAAAACGGTGCCAAGCTGACATCCAGTATATCCACCACAACAGCAATTTGAAAACCTTGTTATCTCTGAAGAACATCAAAGATGGTTTCAACACTCAGCAATTAAAAAGAAGAAATGGCCTTGTCTATGAAGATTATACGTGATTCAAAGTCTTCCATTACCAATGGATCCTATATACTTTCCTAACTGTATAATACGGAAGGTACTGGATGCTTATATGTAAACTAATATTTCTAGTTAAAATTGTTACATTCTTGTGATTTTTTGTTATATACATGAAACAGATCGTAAGTAAATTGTTTCCTAGATGTCAAACTATTTAAAATACCATTGTCCACCCACCCAAATCCGGTTGCATACGATGTCGCTCCGTTTGGCTTCCAACAAAAGAAAATCTATACAACAGCCATCTTGCTTGATTTCAATAAAAACTCAATAAAAACTTGATCCCTGTACGTCTACAGATGAGACAGGGTTGAAGCTCATTGGTGACAGTATATGGAGCTACCTGGTTCTGTGTTGACCCGTCAGTGATGTGTACCCTAGCAGTTTAGACTCGGATTTTCTTTCGCACGATGCCCATTATGTGATGGCAGATCTGGGCTTAATTTGTTCTCTGATGGGAGCGCGTGAAACACGAGTGACTACGAAATTTGATGTTACGTTTCATAATCCATATCTAATTACTGTTGTAAAATTTTTTAATACTGCTTATCTCACATTGGATGACCAGTCTGACTGAGAATATGTACAGATCTGATGGAATGGTGTCTGGTACGGTCAACAAATATTAATATCCGTAAACATCTTCAGTTTCTGGCCGAATTAGTTCTTGATTATTTTTTTTATATTTTCTTTATATATTCAGAAATAGGTTCAATGCATACAATATAAGTGCAAGTTGTAAGGGTGTTTTATATATAATTCTGACTTCTCGCAGCAACAGAAAAACAACGTACTTTATTATTCTGGACGTTTCGATGCAATATCGGTATTTTGCCGATAATTGACAATAGTAGAGGCTCTAATTAAAGATTAGGAGAATTCTATTTGTGAGTGAGGTTCAAGGTAGTATCATGTTTTGTTGCTAGTACAAAATTTCTGTTGGCAATATAATGATGCTAAAGGCACAAAATGTCATAATTATTTACCGTTAGCGCTCATAGACGCTCATAAACGCCATTTGACCTTATTGGCTGCCGTATGTTGCATCCAGCAGGATATGGTTCCAGTTTCAATAGAATGCCTCTCTCTCTCTCTCTCTCTCTCTCTCTCTCATAATGTTCCAAATGTGTCAACAGTAGTCACACACATTCATCTATCTGTATCAAAATGGGCCACAACACAACAATACCAACAACAACGCACCACCCACCACCCAGGTGTAATTTGGAACCCAACATCAAATTTTCGATTAGAGGTTCAAACGGTGTATTAGCAGAGTCCTTGGAACATTCCAGCACGTGCCTCTGTAGTCAAACAAAGTATGTGGCAGGCTTTACGATTCATTCTCTAGCGAACAAGAGGTTATGTATTCTGACGTCATGCGAAGCGACCAATGAAAGAAAACTATGCGCTACCTAAAATCAAATTTGTTCGCGGAATCCTCAGATTTGATGATAGAAAGAAGGAAAAATGGAATTATTAGGACTTTATTTACTTTATAGGAGGAGAAGAAATGGAATTATAAGGACTTTATTTACTTTATAGGAGGAAAAGAAATAGAATTATAAGGACTTCATTTACTTTATAGGAGGAAAAGAAATGGAATTATAAAGACTTCATTTACTTTATAGGAGGAAAAGAAATGGAATTATAAGGACTTCATTTACTTTGTTAATGATTTGTTAAAATTTACATTTCGATAAATACCCATCACGATCATTTCATTCTGCTTTCACTTTTTGGGACGAATACATAGTTAATGAAAATAAAACTTCTGGTGCCTGAAAATGTCTGAGTTTTTTTAATAATTTTTTGTTCCTCTAAAATATTTTGCATACATGCTCGTAAATTATATTTTACTGAACAAGGTAAGTTTGTTCATTTATTGCAACTAGTTTTAAAATCGTTATCCTATTAACTGATGTGTACAAGCAGTCTTTAATTATCTGCTTTTTTATAATATGCATTCAGTTCAATATGTATGGATTTAGTAGCGTTCTGTGGCACATCAGTACAATTGTGGCAGTCAGTTAAAACCTCGAACATTAATCAAAACTTGTATATGACTTTTAATGTTGCACGTAATTATACATGGCAAACTGTAAGAGAATTAGGCCATTTCACAGATTACATGACATCATTACTTCTTCATATTTAGCGAGGCTTGCCAAAACCTATTACTGTTTTATTTATCATTCATACGCTTGAATTAACTGAGAAAGGTCATACAATGAATAGTAGTATTTTAAAGAAAATCAGCGAGAAACTCGTAAACAATGCTTCTAAATCACAACGAATTAATATTTTTTGATTTCCCCATGTGACATATCGATCGCCATCGACAAAGCACAAAACTGTCTAACGCATTATACGGATGATTGACGTTGTAGTTTAAATAAGTCTGAAGTTGGAAAAAATAATAAAACGAAATAGACTGAAGCTGACATTTAGTTGTTAATTGGATGTTGATATAGTACATTATTCGGAAATATTCCCAAGATTCGTGTAATGTCAATTATCGGGCATCAGAATTTCAAGGATGCATGTGTACTTTGCTTCAAGGGGAAAAAAAAACCAAACTCGAATCTCATAGGACTCCAGAATGTCAAAGATGCCGGTGAAATTCCATTGATACGTACTTTACTCCAAGGAAGAAATTTTATGTCCTTACATTTATAACTGAATTTCTGATTTTCATTTTGAATCACGTAGATATCCACATGTACGGGATTCTTATTTTGGTCTCAAATACACAGAGATCTGTATTCTAGATTGCTGAATTATGCTTTTTCAACACACGCTTCATTACAGTCAAAAATATGACTAATGTAGATGAGAACGACTGTCTCTTTCAGAGAGGGCCGCGTGTTTGTGTTGATATTTTAGGCTTATTCAAATGACGTAATGCCCCAGTGCTAGACATCACTATCAACTGTCACACTGCAGACATCGTAGCGATATGACCGAAATTTTTTAAAGCTACGTTAAAAATCTAGATCACACACACACACACACACACACACACACACACACACACTGTTCAATTGACGACAGATGATAAAGTCTTTGACTCTTTTCATTACCGATTGAGTAGGTGATAGTGTGTATATTACATTGCCTTGATGGAGATTGTTTGATTCTATGTTTGATTCTGTCTGAATGTACAATGACTGTATAGGATAAAATGTAGGTGGATATGCTTGGAATTTTGTTTTAAAAAAAGATGTCATAAAAATAGAATCTGTTTAGTAACGTTTTTGCATGCTTGACTCCCTCGAATATTAGTCTCCTTTAAGAGAGACATTATCCGTGGTTAATGAACCATCACTATCGTCGACATAACTGTTCACACTTGTACAGGCATACACATTTGTGAAAATTACTTACATCGAAGCCTCAATTTTGTTATTGAGATTCACTTGGGAGAATGTGTTATGGGAATTGCACAGGACGAGGCCAAGGGAACTAACTGTTTCTCGTATCGTCATGAAACTACTTCAGATGATGCTTCTCTAAGAGAACCATATCCGCTGCTGAATTAGGTCACTGCGATATAGATATAGCACCTCACTGACATTTCTTAATTTAGTTTGTAGGTTTATTTAGGGCTCGACCAACGTAGGTATGTGAGAACGCTTGCCAATAGCTTCCCCTGGGTCGATGGTTCTTCCAGGGATTTTCCCGGGTTCTTCCTCCAACAAATATACTGTTCGCCATGTATAGCCTATATATATATATATATATAGCAGAAGAATGGCGTTAAACCCACAACAACAACAATAACCAAGAAAAATACTACAACGAAATACACCAGTGTGATCTTTATCCCATACTTCACTGGCTTTGTTCTTTAAAGATAATTGCTCAAGCACTGAGCTACCACTATGTAAAAACTATGCATTCTAGTCATTTCTCTAAAAGTAGAACTTGTCGGATATTTACAAAATCCTTTAATTTTGAGCCATATTGATACCCATGTCACAAAAGTAAGGAATAATTTTATCAATGTACCCTAAATAGCTTCCCGTCGAAAAGGAAAGATGGCAAAGAACGAGGATACGTCTGAACGGAAATGTGAATTTGTATGTGTGTTTTGGATTTTTAATGCAGCTTTAACAATTTTTCAGTCATATCGCTACGATGTTTGCAGTGGGACAATTTATAGTGATGTCTAGCACTGTGGCATCACGTCGCACACATGATGCATCATGTCCCACCCAGTCACATTATCCTGACACCAGTCCGAGCAGTCCTAACATTAACCTCTTAATGCTGAGCGCCAAGCGAGGCAGCTGCTAGTACCATTTTTATAAGTCTTTGTCATGACTGGGCCGGGATTCGAACCCACGACCTCCCGTATCAGAGGCGGACGATCTAACCACTAGGCCACCGGAGCGGTCTGACTTAATTTATGAGCATTGCATGATGTAGTTGATGAATTTCACTATTTTTCAGTGCCACTATTTTGCTGAAAAACCCCCAAACAAAATGTACAGTAGAAAGATGAAGTATCTCAAAGATATTAATACATACAAATTTTGTGAGTTGATAAATGCCACAGATATTAACGTACCGATTAGATTAAGTAAATGTACAGACTTCCTAAAAATTACCTTTTTATTCCATTCTGTGATGTATATCCAAAAATATTGATTAGAACATTTGACTTTCTACCCTAATCTTTTCTACCATTTGTTGTCAGATAATAGCACCATCAAATAATAATTTGTAATTTTTGTACTTAATTCCATGTTTGTTGGCAGATCTTTCTGTTTTATCCACTGTTCATGTTTCGTGTCTTTCACTTGAATTGATAATGGTCATGACGTTTCCCAGTAGGTTTACAGTTCTTAATCACCTTACTGAGATGGTTATTCAAAGTTAAGGTTACCACAACCTTAATGTATGTCTGTATAGCAACTCGCGTGTACAGTATTTGATAAAGGCTTCACAGACGCCAGCAGTGTAGTGGTTCATTAGCCTGTTGTTTTTTTTGTTGTTTTATTTTTTATGAGAGAACATATAAAATTATTACGTGTGATAAGGTTGTAATAGTTTTTTTTTTCCAGCGAAAAATGTGAACAGAGACAGTGAAGCCTATTAATCGCAGAAACATCTAAATGTTTCGTTTAAAACAAAACGTATATGATTTGCAGTATTAACAAGACACTTATATGGCGCGTGTCTAATAAACACCGGAAAGGCAATCTTAGCGCATTTTTATGCATCAGCATATGGTGCCTTTCTCCTGAATTCCAGGATAAGATTGTCATGTATTTGATTTTAGTTTGAGTCAGACATTCGGTTGGAATCTGCTATTTTGAATGCTATTCTAGATTACTTCTGTTGCATATGTTGTGGGTGCAGATGGCAGACCGTAAACCTGCACTCAGCGACAACAGTATAAGCTAAAAGTACAGACACGAAACCAGAAGAGGAACACGCTGCCTTCAAGATCGATTGGAGTTGGGACTGGTGAGGGAGTCAACAGTTCACTGAAAAAATCTCAACAACAAACAAACAAATCTTGCTAGCTTAAACTGAAGCCCTAAATGCAGCGATAGAAAATCTATAGAAGAATCATTAATCCGTTTTGTAGACAGGGCCCTGGCTATACAACAGTATCTGACACCATTGCACTAGCAGTTTGTTCAGGAAAATGAACAGATTTCAGATCTCCAGAAATATGTAAATGCGTTGGAGCAGAAATGTGACGACTTGAAACAGTATTCCAGAAGGTGCAGTATCCGCATTCAGAATTCTTCGGTGCAGATTTATTCTAACAGTGGGAAATTCAACACGTCTGTAATTCGCTTGTTCGTGACATTTCCAGACGACTCTTAAAATCGACTGTAGCTCAGAGGACATTGATGTGTCACACATGTGTTGAAAAACAAAGGAAGGAAATGCTCACATGATAGTTAAATTTAAATCTCACAAAATGAGGTACATGCACCTTGCCCTGTGCAAGGAGCTGAAACAAGACCCCAATTAAAATTTCATCGAAGAGGATTTGACAAAATAGTGCTATAATCAAATTAAAAAGCCGATCTTGCTCAAGACATCCAAACTTTGTTTACCCTTTTTTGTGTCATGATGGAAATATAAGTGACATCACTGACGTACATACTAGACCCAATTAAGACTCACATCAAGTAGAAACATAAATTGTCGACAGCTATTTGTATGAACAATTTAAATTCATTTAAATTGAACCAATTATTTTGTGAGTATTCATATATTTTCAGTTTCATTATTTTCCTGGTACTTTGTGATGCATCTTTGAGCCTGCGAGAATCTTCCATTTTTTTATAGTAATTTTTCAGATAGACTTTGATTAGTGATGAAGTTTTGTAGTATAAAACTGCGAACAGTCCGATAGATAAAATGAATTGAAAGTAAATATTCCACAACCCAATAATTGTCTGACATAATTATCTCAATAATCCCACATATCTCAATAAACCCACACAATTCTTGAATCTCCCTCTCACCCATTTTCATCAACTGGTTCATGGTATGGACTCGACATACTTTAATATACGCTATTTAGTTTAGCTTTTTTTAAAAATATCTACGTACATCCACGCGACTTTCTCTTAGATGTTCATCATTATGTCATTGATGTGTTGTTTATTCTCACCTCTCTGCTGGCCTAAGTTGATAGAGCGTCCGCCTCGGACGCGGGAGGTCGCGGGTTCAAACACCGGCCGAGTCATATCAAGGACTTATAATAATGGCACCAGGAGCTGCCTCACTTGGCGCTCAGCATTACGAGGTTAGTGTTAGGATTGTGACTGGGTGGGACATGATGCTACTTGTCAGCGGCATGATGCCCCAGTGCTAGACATCACTATAAAGTGCCACAATGCAGATATCGTATCTATACGACTCAGATTGTTACAGCTACGTTAAAAAATACAAACACAAATATCCTTACTGTACATTACTTGGATAATGTTGTCGGTTTTGTATTAGAGTGATATTTTTCTAAAGATATTAAATTGATTAATAAATCCCAAACTACAACTTTATTGAAAAACCCACGAATGTTTTTATTAATTTGTATTATCTATATATGTAACTGCAACCATGTATTTTGACTGCACGCCTCACGCTCTAAGCCTAAGTCTAGATGTACGAATTGTGCACATGTTACCCGTGCAGTGCATGTATTTGATATTACATCACTTGACATGTGAATGATACATCTGTCCCCTCCCTTTTTTAGTGTCTACTATGACGTATAATAACGATGATAACACTATCTTTCACCATCTGCTACTGGTTTAATGCCAAAGCATTGAACGGGTGAAATGATATTTTATTTCTGTAAATTCAGTTTCTGTTTCATGAGTTATTTGTGTAGGTAATTACGTATTTCCTGTAGTATTTTTTAAATGAAATTGATTGTGCCTTCGTTCCGTGATCCCCTCTATCATGAAAACAAATGTTGTTCCGGAACAGGTGAACAGTAAGGTTTGTAATTTTTGTGTACATTTCTTCTTCTTCTTTGCTTTAATTATGATATTCTCTTTCATGCATGTTATACTGTCATGTACAAACATATCTTGTCATGCAAGTTCTCGTGTTATAAAAAGAGGATTTTCTTATCTTTTTCTTCTTTTTAATTTATTGATTGTATAATTAATTTTCCGACCTTTTAATGCCCTTTTATCGATCTCTTTGTTCGTTGAATTATATTCGATTTTGTCATTAGACTGCTCAAGTGAATTTTTCACCAGTGTCTAGTCACACGTTATTTTTTCCCCCATTGGTACTTCGTTCTGTTATTCCTACTATGCATGTCTTCATCCGTCTACTTTTGACCGTGGCAGGCTGCATTTTTATGTTACACTATGAAAAAGTGTTCTTCTGTCGAGTTGAAACATGCAGCAAAGTCCGTCTTATCATCCATATTAAAGTTTATTGTACATAATGACTTCTCTGCTGTTTCATATAGGATAAGCAGCAGACGTTTCATCAAAAGAGATATAAGTGTACCTAGCAAGAAAAGGTTCAACTGTAATGATGTTGTATTTATCAGTCTTATTATTACAGTGGTAAAGATGCTGTTCCAATAATGTTTATTTGACTTCTTGTACGTTCATCATCACCATCATCGTCGTCGTCATCATCATCGTCGTCATCATTATCATCATTATTTAAGGAGGATAACACGTTTGGTCATGAAAGACCCATCTGCCACATAGTCCTCAAATTTTGTACCAGGTTATGTTATACGAATATTCAATTACACAAGCAGGTATGCTCGCACATATAACGGTACAGTACACATGAATAGTATACTGTACAGAGGCATACATATTTGAGCATATCAGAAGTCATATATACATATATAGATTACAGTACGCACATATCATTTCTGGACACTGTGATAACATTCTGTATTGGAGTTCAATATATCATTCCAGCTGGTCAAGAAAGAATCTCTGTAATGAAACTTTAAACGAAGCGAGGGAGTTGAATTGCATATCTTAAGGTGTAAGGAATTCCAAAAGGTAAATCCTGATACAGTAAAAGAGCCTTTGAAATGGTTGGTTTTCGACCACGGAATCTGGAGTGCCTTGTTAGTTGCTTATCGAATATGACGCTCATTATTTGATGATCTTTTTTCCACTTAGGTTAGAATAATCTGGAGAGTGGTCGTTTAGAGACTCACGCGTCATAATTCCTTTAAAATAAAGAGTACGTTTTTGTACAGGTAGCCATTCTGGACCTGAAAACTAAACATTCGAGGAGGCCATAATAGGAAGTTTCAGAATTATTCGAGCGACCTTTTTCTACAGTTTGCATTTCTGGATAGATTATAATGGGATTTGTATTCTCCATTTTGGGACCCCGAGTGGCCGAGTGGTCTAAAGCGCTCACCGTTACGGATCACTGCCATCTCACCTCTGTCTGCGTGAGTTCGAGTCTCGGATTCGGCAATTTGGGTATGTGAGAAAGCTTGCGAGTAGCTTCTCATGGATCAGTGGTTCTTTCCGGGGTTTTTCCTGGTTCTTCCTCCACCATTTATACTGGCCACCATGTATAGCCTATCTTGTGCTGAAAATGGCGTTAAACCCTACAACAACAACAGTTCTCCATATTGTACAGCCATAGTCTGAATGCTGTTATATATCCCGAAAAATAAAGATCAAGCGACTGGGGAGGTGGAGATTTCAACAGTAATTTAAGACCATTGCACATATGTGATCGATAGGTTTATTCCAGCGGAGGTGTTGATCGATCTAGATACCAAGAAGTTTTGATTTTGAACACTAGACATGTCTAAGCCATTTTGAGTTAGAAGTAAATCCATGGTTGTGGATAGGCGCTGCCTTGTTCTATTTATCAAACATTTCGTTTTAGATGCATAAACACACATTCTGTTTTCTTGGCACCAAACTGAGATATTGTTGAGGTCGATTTTATTCATGCAGTGTAGAGTGCAGATGGGATAGTGATAGAGGAACAAGGTACGTTCATCTCGTTGAGGTTGTCAGAGTGGGTAGTGTAGATATGGTCCATCGGGGTAGAAGTATATGCAGTTGCCTTTGTTCGAACATTGATTGCCTGCGTGAAGTCGTGTTACGTGGAACAATTGATTATCGGTATCTGATCAGGCTTCGTCTGCTACCATAAATAACAGTACGGGTACTACCTGTGACTGTTGACCTAGATTGGACTTCTACACATGGTTTCCTCTGGAAACTATTCTGGTGGATCAGGCGGCTGACCAGATATGCATATAACTAGTTGTGAAGGCTGATGGCAAGAGCTGTATGGACAGCGCCGAGCATTAGTTCAATTGCAGAAGGAATTGATAGCCTTCCAATGCATCTGGACTTGTCTTCGGACGTGTCGACATTATCGTGCCACTGGATTCAGACAGTCCTGGACGAGAGGGTGAATGCGACTATGTGCAACGTACCGTCACTTAAATTCAACTTACTGTATGCATTACATTACTCCCTTCCCCACCAGACACCTCCAAGTCCTGTATTGATGATCGAGTGGAAAAACAGCAAGTGTGGATACACTCTGAGCGAACCTGAATACGGGTGTCTCAGGCCATAGGGTTACTTTTCACTGAACCGAATCAGCAGTAGAACTCAACAACCCCTAGATCACATTGTTCACCTACGTAACATGAGGAATGGGCTAGAAAATGTGCCCTAAAAATTGCTTGGTTCACCTTAATCCTGGTCAGCCAATGACGGGGATCCCGCCATAGCAGCCAAAAACCAAACAAGAAGACAAAGTTTACACAATGCATCACTGGTGCATGGAACGTACACACACTAATAGACGGTACGCCAGCAGATAGACCAGAGAAAAGAACAGTCCTAGTTGGTAGAGAACAAGCCAGATTCAACATCCAGATATCAGCCCTGAATGAAACCTGCCTAGATGAGGAATGACAATTCACTGAAGTTGGAACGGTCTACACCTTCGTCTGGAGTGGCCGAAGTGAAGAAGAGTGACGCGAAGCTGGTGTTGGGCTTGCCATCAAGCACATATAGTTAGCACACTTACAAATCTCCCAAAGGGCATGAATTATAAACTTATGCAAATGAGACTCCCACTGCCTGCAAAAAGACATGCAACTATCATCAGCCTCTATGCACACACCGTGACCAACCCATATTAGATCAAGGACAAATTTTATGAAGACCTGGAGTCTCTTAATGCAGAAGTACCAAAGGCAGACAAGCTCATCATCCTTTGTGACTTCAATGCTAGAATTTGCATAGATCACGAGATGTGGCCAAGATGTCATTCGCAAAAACAAATTTGACAAACGTAACAACCTACTCCACCAATTGAGGAAAAGCGCTGAGAACGACCTTCTAAAAATCAAAAAATCTTCTGCCTGCCAAAACACAAGAAGACACCTTGGATGCACCCATGCTCCACGCACTGACATCTTATTGATTCCATCATCGTCAATAGAAGAGACCGGCAGGATGTCCGAGTGACGAAGGCCATGGGAAGTGCAAACGCTGGACTGACCAAAGGCTCTAAGTCTCCACGCTCAATATTCAGATTCGATCGGACAGACGACCACATGGCAAAAATGCGCCCAAAATATTCAATGCCTTTAAATTGAAAAAAAGGAGAATGTGAAACAGGAATTCGTCGAACTCTGCAGCTAACTAGATACAATCGATATAAACCCCAAGAATATTGAGGAAAACTCGGCATCCTTCAGAGATTTTATGTGTACTCGACTGAATACAAAACCCTCGGTCCCACCACGCGTAAGCATCAAGACTGGTTTGAGAAGAGCGATGCTGCGATACAGAGACTTCCGAAATAGAAACACCAGCTACAGAAGGCCTTTTTAAAAGACAACACTTCGTTATATAAGAAGGCAGCCTTCAACAACATCAAGAAGACTGTCCAATCCAAACTAAGAGAGTTGGAAGACTCGTGACTGAGCAATAAAGCAGATGAGATTCAGTTCTACAAATATAAGAATGTCATGAAGAACTTAAATGATGCTTTGATGACAATATACACTCCACAACAATTAGAAGACTGTCTAAAAGAGAGTTCTTGTATGTATTCAAAACCTGGATTGTCTACAGACGTCATGCCAAGAAACTGAACCATTTTCATATGGGCTGCCTAAGGAAACTGGTGAGGATACGATGGCAGGACAGGGTCCGAGATACTGAGGTTCTCAAACGAGCTGGCATTCCAAGCTTTCACGCTTTTTTGATGAAATCACAGTTCTGATGAGCAGGCCACGTCATCAGGTGTCGTTTCAGAAGTTCACTTAATCATCACTGAAACATTTCAACATTGATCCAGAGTTTTGGATAAGGATCTTTCGACATGGCGCAGTTTCACCCATACCAGAGCTACATACTGAACTGCAGAGGCAGTGCAGAAGCGCGAGTAGCGTAAATCTCAGAATTACAGCTCGCCCATAATTGATCAAGCAAATCCAAGCAGCGTCTCCTGCAAATTGCCACAAAGACAGTTCAGAGCACAAATTTGTCCGATTAATCAATCACGTACTCATAGAAAGCAAATCAGTTAGTGGTGTCACGGTCATCTTAAGGTCGTGCAGTGGCATCATATGAAGCCATTTTGTGTTAATATCGGAGATGAAGTCGATGTTAAAAACTCCCATAATAATTACTTCATTGTTAAAAGTTAAAGCGGTCTCTAGCCTTCAAATTGGTCAGTCCATGATTGTGTGTGTGTGTGTGTGTGTGTGTGTGTGTGTGAGAGAGAGAGAGAGAGAGAGAGAGAGTTTCCCTCCATCCATGTCCCAACGTCGATCTCGTCTTTCGAATGAAAATAGAAGTAGCAGAGTCAAGCACATTACAGTCAAGTTGACAAGCTGAAAACCTTTCTTATTCAAGCTAAATGTTGTGCAGTGTACAATTTCTCAACTAATATTTTCAAGGTCAAAGTCACGGCATAGAACTTTTTAATTTATAAATTACTATCGCACTCCTAGCGCTGTGACTTTTAGAGCCGTTTGAGTTGAAACTTTGTCTATTTCCATCACTCCCTCTTTTTTCCACTCTGTAATAAATTTAGAGCTGTCTGAGTTTATAACTTTCGAGCTGTTGTAATTAAACATTTGTGTCATCATTAACTTGCTTATTGTGTGCCTTGCTAGAATCATAAGATCAAGTTATGGTTTTATATATTGCATTTTTCCATTACACTTTCATTTTCTACTCTGTATTTTTATTGAGATGAAGAAGTGCAAAATACCCAAACTATACATCGTCACGAAAAGGTGTGTCGCTTACCTCATTAAAATCCAATCTTCAAGGTCAAGGTTACAGGTCGATTAGGTTTACGTCACCCTTGACATTCTTCTTTCTAACGTAACAGCTGTTGAAAATAAATGGATGAAGCTTGGTATATTTGCATATTGTCACTAGAATATATTGCATTGTACGTTTTGTCTTATCCTCAAGGTCCAGTTCAAAGGTCAATATTTTTAGGTTTCTTTTGTTTCTGCTTTTATCAGAAAAACTGTTTACGGTTCAGGTATGAACCATATTTCACTCATGTTTCTCAGTTTGATGTCGTCCAGGTATCACAGTAAATGTTCTCGAAGTTAAATCTTTTACTCCTGCCCTGCACTTTTTCTCTAATGCCGTCTGAGATATGGCAATGAAATGTTCGTCCACTGGCTTTACAGTTCTGTTCTAAATGTTGTAAATTTTATGTTTTCAGTACATGACTACATACACCCTCAGTTAATTGCGAAATTAATCATCAGACTAATAGAGATAAAAAGACCCACCATACTATTAACTCAAACACATTTTCACAATGAAAACATAATAATGTACAATTAAATTCCCCGCATAATAGCTGAAATAGCCATGACTTATCGCTTGCTGAAAATATAGCTTTTGCCCAGCCATGTACTAACTATATAAATTTTACACCCGAGCACACTTAAATTAGAATTTTTAATCTTATTATTACTCATAAATTGCCAATGCGATGTCAGTGGCTTGTCAACTTGGCATTTTTGTCAAAAGCTAAGACTGCATTCTGATACAGTGCATACGAGGAATGTTTTTATAACAAAATCAAAAGAAAGAAAGTGGTAAGCTTCGATTCGACTTCAATCAATTATTGAGCAATTGTGTCCACACCCCTCCCCGTGTCTATGTGTGTGCTTGTTTACGTGTGTTGGAATATTTAGCATTGCAAAGGTGTGCAGAGTTTAACAAAATCTGAGTAATGAATGCAACACTACAATGATATTGTAAGAAAAATTTAAATAACGAGGGCTGTTAGTTTGTTAATTAGCTTTGAAGTCAAAATCTTTCAAACGAATTTTAAAAGACATTAAGCATTTATAGTGGTATAAATATAATTTTACATCGAGACATATATTTTATTGATGAAAGATTTAAAAAAAAAATTGTCACCCCTACGTATAAAAACACTATATATTATCAAACTTTAGTGCCCAGCATGCAGAATAGTATGTTCAACTTTTGTTCTCAAATTTCTCTATTTTACTAGGATAGACGAGGCTTCTCTTGTAAAATAACGTGTTAAATTCAATGTATTCATCTCTTTTTCTTTATTAAGCGTCATTTTCAACGCCCCAGTTGAGCAGGTCAAGACAATATATTTTTGCCTCGAACAAATATGGTAACTTTCTATCAAACACTAAAGTTAATGGACTATTTAAGACAGAACGGGTACCTCATTTCAATCAAAGTATCAAACTACCAAACATTCTTACATTTTACAAACGTGCTAATATAGAGCGTGACCTAGATGGCTTATTAATTTATTATTTTTTCATATACCACACAGTAGTCAGTCTGTCAATTAAGAAAAAACAAAGACGCAAGATATTATTGGCTACATGCCAAGGTTAACATGTTGCGGCGTACATAGACTTCTAATGCCAGCCCTAACGATGATACTCCAGGTTAAAATGTTAGGGCGTACATGGACTTCTAATGCCAGCCCTAGTGATGGCATCATATGTTAACATGTTAGGCGTGTATGGAACTCCTAGCAACTGCACGAATTCACCTTGAGTGCAGTTTGTGCATGCTTATTGAACTCTGTCCTAATGCATTATTAAAAAATATGCTTTTTGGGCGTGAACTTTATTTATAATCTTAACGAAAAGTACAAGTGACAGTGTTTGTTCAGGACTGTACACGCACAACAAAAGTGTATGAATGAGATGTTTTTAATGCAAATTGATGATAAATAAATCTCTGACACGCTAGCTTACATCTTTTACTGGCGTCTTTCCCAAACTCAGTTAAAACAAGTGATAACTACTTACACACGAAGTTCATCAACGGATGTAACACATGGTGTCTATCCTCAACGGATAGGATCTTTGATTGGATTTTATCAACTCATGTGATTAATGTATGGGTTTAACAACAGATAGGATTAACGTATGGATTTATCAACAAATGTGATAAATGTATTGTTCATTAGCACGTATGCTAATGCATTAGATCGGCATAATATACAATAATGACACTGAATAATCGGTGGAAAATCTAATATTCTATCAACAAATATGATGCTGTTATTTTTTCACATCGGGACAGTTCTCATATATACTCCGGATCCACCGCACTCGATGAATGGTTGAGGAATAAACTCGTATATTCACTCATTTGGGCCTGCTGAAGGATTTCCCAGGAACCTTGCTGCTTCTGTAAAGTAGACAGCTCACTGACTCCTTTCGCGAAGTGGACAGGTCCTCACTCCGTCCGTAAAGAAGACGGCTCACTGACTGCTTTCGTAAAGTGGACAGCTCCCTGACTGCTTCCGTAAAGTAGACAGCTCCCTAACTCCTTCCGTAAAGTGGACAATTCCCTGACTGCTTTCGCAAAGTGGTCAGCTCCCTGACAAGAATAATATTCATTGTGAGGATATTGAGAACAATAGAAACATAAATATCGTGGACGTGGTCAAATCCAATCCAGTAAGTAAACAGAAAGCATTACTTCAAAATCGCCAAAACGAAAACCATACTCCATTTGTAACGATGTACGCGGCAACGGATCCAATTTACATTTATGATCAGGGGCCCCGAGTGAACGAGTGGTCTAAAGCGCTCACCGTTATGGATCACTGCCATCTCACCTCTGTCTGCGTGGGTTCGAGTCTTGGATTCGGCCAATGTGGGTATGTGAGAAAGCTTAGTAGCTTAGTAGTTTCTCATGGGTCGGTGGTTCTTTCCGGGGTTTTCCTGGTTCTTCCTCCACCATTTATACTGGCCGCCATGTATAGCCATGTATAACCTATCTTGTGCTCAAAAATGGCGTTTAAACCCTACAACAACAACAACAACAACATTTATGATCATATATAATTCAGCCTGTATTTTCGCGCACACACTTCTGGGACAAGGACAGCTACTGCTAACGTCTCAAAAAGTGTTTCAACGAAATTGAATGTTAGCTTACGTCACTAGTCTTAGCTCACGTCACTAGTCACGTAACTTTTCGCTGGACAATCCCAGTTTTTGCTGTACCTTGCTGTACTTATGATCATTTGTAATGAATACGTCGGAAAATTGGTAACAAAGAGGATGTCAAAGTTGGAGCCATAAACTATTAACGGACTATGCATGTATTTGACATACTTTATGTGGCAGTACAGTTGAAAGAGGCTCGGCATTTATATGGCATACTTTTAGTGGTGATAGTCGGTTGAAAGAGACTGAGCATGCATATGACACACTTTTAGTGGTGGTAGTCAGTCGAAAAAGACTGATCATGCATATGACATACTTTTAGTGGTGGTAGTCGGTCGAAAGAGACTGATTATGCATATCACATACTTTTAGTGGTGGTAGTCGGTCGAAAGAGACTGATCATGCATATGACATACTTTTAGTGGTGGTAGTCGGTCGAAAGAGACTGAGCATGTATATGACATACTTTTAGTGGTGGTAATCGGTCGAAAGAGACTGATTATGCATATGACATACGTTTAGTTGTAGTACAGTCGGAAGAGGCCGAGCACGCATGACACATAAACGTGTAGTAGAAATGCAGTTGGAAGATGCTGAGCACGTATGTTATATGACATACTTTTTGCGGTAGTACTTAGAGGTAACATCAGAGACATATACGGGTAGGACGAGGTAATCAAGCAAAGTCAAAGTTAGACCGTGTGCAGTTACTGTAGTTAGGAATATTATAATATCTGCAACATTATTGTCTCTCGCTTTACTTTATTAGCTCTCTCTCGCTCTCTTTTTTCCTCCCCACGGTATGTACCCTCTCAACTACTGACTCTTTTCTTACATCACTTATCTAAGATAAATTGCATATAGAGAGTTTACTGTACTGTTTGTATATCCATGTATGTATTTCGTTAACGGCACTTCAGCACAGCTCTGACTAAATGGTACCTATTAACAGGTAATATTTTGAAAATGAAAAGATAAATAATTGCCCCAAAACTTTACGAAGATAAATCCTTCCCAGTGCATGTAAACATGCATTACAACAAGCTAAACTATAAAAGGTAAAGATGCTAAAAGTAAAATATCTCAAATAAATATATCAGGATAAAAAGTTATAAATCCTTAATATATGGGTGTGCTTGTGAGGGAGATAAGAAAGGGTTTTTATTTTAATGCGGTATATAAGGTATTTTGAATTCAGGTTCAGTTGAACTCCAGCAGATAAGTTTTTCTGTCGTTAAAACAGAGACATATACCAGATTGTACATGGCGTGCCTAGAGGTTACCCCCCCCCCCCAAAACCAAAACCCAAAATAATATGAGGTGGTCTTGGTTGGTTGGCGAAGATATGCTTCAGTTTTAGTTTAATATGTTAGGACGATGTAACCTAACTTGAACCATGGATGTATATGGACTGTGTTAACATGCAGTTAACAATTCCAGTATCATTTCGTATTTCAGTTAGTAATAACATACGCTCCCCGTTTTAGATTCGCTCTTTTTATTTTCTTTGCTTATATTTTTGTTCAACATCACAGGAGGCAATGAGTCAGTTACAAGTTTTGTTGATAGTGAAAAGTCATTCATTCCCTGGTCCGAGTTAGGTTTCGGCTGTGATCAATAAAAATGGAAATATACAGGTGACCATAACCCTATATCCTACACACTGTGGATAATGAAAACGATCTTATTTGATTGGATTTGTTTTTCATTATCCAATTCAACGCTATTTATGTTATTATGGTCGACATGTGCTGTATTAGTGAGTGGCCTTAAGGTTTATTACATCGGATCGATAAATCACAGGCAAAACTCAGGACATTCGTCCAATAGTTGTGTACACATTTATTTCTATCTACATGCCGATTTTTTCGGTTTTTATATTTCCGAATCGCAGTTGCGAAGCTCTGGCGTGTTCGATACTAAGGGCTTTTCTCAGCGTTTTGCCATTTTGAGGTTTTGTATTTTGTTAGTGGTTTGACTACCAGTGATAAGTAACAGCAACATCTGAACCCTCTAACTATGTTATATGAATATATCACGCGTGATGCTGGCTTTGTTCTCTTGAACACAGCATGAACGATTTCTATTCCAACTGACATGCATATGTATCTGTACTTCCTACTGTACTAGCCACAGTCAGTAATAGTAATGTGAAAATATTTTCAATGAATGATACACGACTGTTTATTATTATTATTGCAGGAGCCAGAAATATTCGTACACACATGAGAAAAACGTTGCTGTTTGATGATTGCACAAGGAGGGAGTTATAAGAAACGTTTCGTTGAATAGACAGGCCGACTCACCAGGAGGAAGACAGATCATTCGTTTAAAAAAATATGTATATATCAAGAGCAGGCTCTAGTTTAGTATTCGTGACCTGTTTTGCAGTCTTGTTTAAGACTGAAGGTGCAGAAGATAGGCAAGTATTCACTAATTGTGGTGGCATTCTTGAAGCCGAGAAAGGAGTTATACACTCCCCTAATTTCCCGAACGAGTTCCCAACTCCGATATCCTGTGAATGGCTAATACGAGCTCCTCCGGAGAAGAAGATTATAATTTATTTCACGCAGTTCTACCTGAAAAATTCTTTTTATGTGACTGAGTATGATTTCTATCAGGACAAAACTACATATATTGGTCCTCGTGACCTTGGAAGAATCTCATGGAAATTGGACATACCTTCGCTCGTGGCCTATAAACCATACGTGCACATAGAATTCAGCACGGAGAGCATAAGCAACATTCATCTACGGGTCATAGAGTACCTTTTGGATGTGTACGGGTTCAACATCACGTATGAAATGGTGGACAGGTCATCGGATGAACCAAAGAACACGTGTTCAGTGCACAGTTGTTCTTATCTTGGGAATTGCCTTGTTAACAGCGATTTTAGCCGCTATCAATGTCACTGTTTTGAGGGATTCTTTGGAGCTGAATGCCAGTATGGTCCTTACTGCGATCCGGACGTTGGAATTAATCAATGTTCCAACGGGGGAAAGTGCAGGTAAGAGTTGTTTCTGTTTTAAAAATATTAGAGGCTTCACTAACACAAACCATCTCAACATGTAAAACTTACTCGACAGATTTAATTGAAACTAGCACTTTTTAAAGACAAAAATCATCACTTGCTCAGAAAAGTGAAATGTTTATTTGACGAATAAAACAAAATCACCAAGTAAAAAATTCTACCCAATGCGCTTTGAGTGGGTAGATATACCACAATGCGTCATCAAAATTTCCCAAACCTCAGATTTTGATTCTTAGTAACGAAGAAATGAATTACATGCTAGAGATATGAAAGTTGCGATTTATTCAGTTGATAAACGTGTAAAATATGGAGAGGTTTTGAATTAAAATAAAATAAAATATGATCAAAGGAATAAATATAGTTCTATTGTGCACTCAATACGAGGAGTTTCATTTATAATTCCAGATATTATAAACAAGGTTCTTATGATCAAACTCAAATATGATATCTAATTGGTCAGTGTTCATACGTGTATGTCAGCTGATTGGGCATTGCTCTGATGTCAGCTTATTGGTCGTTGTTCTGATGTGTACGTCAGTTGATTGGGCATTGTTCTGATGTCATCTGATTGGTCGGTGTTCTGATGTGTACGTCAGCAGATTGGGTATTGTTTTGATGTGTATGTCAGCTGATAGGGCATTGTTCTGATGTCATCTGATTGGTCAGTGTTCTGATGTTTATGCCAGTTGATTGGGCATTCTTCTGATGTCATCTGCATTGTTCTGATGTGTACGTCAGCTGATTGGTCAGTATTCTGATGTGTACGTCAGCTGATTGGTCAGTGTTCTTATGTGTACGTCAGCTGATTGGGAATTGTTCTGATGTTAGCCAATCTGATGAGAGAATTTTTGAGTTGTCTGCTTTTAAACATGAAAAGTTATTTAAGTTTTGGATGTAAATCTGGAAACCCGATCCAATTCTCGCTAAGCAGTACTGAGCGACGAGACTATGAATGTCTTCAAGAGTGAATGTCCTAGAAAACAGCATCAAGTTCAAGTTGAGTTTGCATTCGAGCAAAAACATTTGTCAGCGTAAGTCGGTTTTTGTAACTAACGAGCTTGTATGATGCATTACCTGCCTATAGTTTGAAATTATTTCTTGATTAATGATACCGAATTATCTGATTATGTTTTATTTAAGTGCTTCTGGGTACATATCTCCATAACTCTGTGGAACTACATATCGAGCTAACAGAGCATTGAATAAGAGAAAAAGACTGCATCAAATGCTATTCTTCCAATTCCTAAGTTTGCGTCATACCTAAATGGCTTGTACATATCGTCTTGAAAGAATTGGTCTCCAGGGCATATTGTTAAGGAAACATAAATACTTAAAATCTTTTATTTTCCGTTCAATACCGCCTCCGCAAAATCACCCAAAATAGCTAGAAGAATGATCCACCGTACATGAGTGTCCCACCTTTTAATTGTCTGCTTCCAGTGCTGCATCGACGGTACTCTGATCATATGATACACATACAATTTGAAAACTGTGCTTGTCTGAACGTTCGGAAAATAATAAGGATCAGAAGGATCAGAAAGTGATTGATGTGTCTGTCTGTCTGTCTCTCTCTCTCTATATATATATATATGTGTGTGTGTGTGTGTGTGTGTGTGTGCGTCTTTCTGTCTGTCTGTATACTTAATGCATTCTTTTAGAACAGGGATCGACAAAATACGTTCCCCGCGTTTTATCCGTTAATTTACCTAATAGGGTGTGGCTTTAAAAATCACTTATGCGGATAGTGCCCTGGAGGAAATTATGCATCTTTCTGTCTGCTTATCGGTCTCTGTGGTAGGATCAAATCGGCCGTCGTTTTATTGAATACGACCAGGAAAGTATTGACGCAGGTAAACTAAGATATAAGTAAATTCTCGTCATTTTCTCAAACAGCCACATTTACACCAGGAATTAGTAATGATGGGGAACATATTTTCAGACAATATTTACTTGGTATAAATTAATGAAATAATAAATAGAATCAAGGTGAAGATAATGAAAGGTAAAAGACGTTACAAAATTGAGAAACAAATTACGTTTGTTATGGTTAGAAAAAAATTGCAACATAAATAAAGCATATGAGTTGAAACAAGTTATTATGCATTCTGTTGGTCTAAAATCGTGAAGTATTTCTCCGTACAGAACTGCTTCATACTGCACGACACGTGTGTGTAAAAATAGTATCGTGTGTTAGAGGTTAATTTCGATTAATACAGAATTTTGTATTAGCCAGCTTAAAGTCGTCGTTTTCATGATGCCTTTATAATTAGAAAGAAGGATCTTTAACGGCAGGACATGTAAGCTCTGGGCTTTTTAATCAGCGCATTTAGTACCTATATATGGCTATAAGGAAGATGGCGGTGATCTGAAGCATTGCTTCATATTAGGTGAAAACATCATTTCACGTGCACGTATCACACTTCCGTCACTAGTCTCCTCATTCCTGGTTACAATTTATCGTCATGGAAAGAAAATACCATAAAGAGAAAGGCGGGAAGAAAATACCATAAAGAGAAAGGCGGGAATAAAATACCATAAAAAGAAAGGCGGGGTTTCTGAAAGGGCTACTCTGTAACTTGTAAGTTTGAGAAAAAAGTCATATTGGTAACTTGATTGTATCCTATAGAAACCAGGCAGTCAAAAATATCTCCAATATTGTGTATTACTTTCAAATCACTATTATTCGTTGGATACCGATTTGCATTTTTTCGAGGTTGCTTCAGACCACATAGTAAAGGATTCAGTGAACAATAATCGCCCATTAGGATTGCACCATTCTCTAACCTACAAAATATAATTACTGACAAAAAAATGTCATTTTTTTACGAAACTATGACAATTGATAAGCACGAAAAGAAATAAATGCACATTACTGCATGTCTGAGAAGGTGATAGTGCATAAGGTCATCTTTTGGGAATCAGTTTTTACTTCGGTTTCGCATCTGTTGCCAACGTAATTTCTCAGATTGATAACATTTGTACCATCACCCACTGTATGCAATGTATATACTTTATGAAATCGAACTTCTGTCAGGAATCGCTCTGGTGACTTTGAATAAACTAGGTATATAATACATAGAACCTAACTGATGACTTTGAATAAAGTAGGTATATAATACATAGAACGTAACTTCTGTCAGCAAGCGCTCTGTTGACTTTGAATAAACTAGGTATATAATACATAGAACGTAACTTCTGTCAGCAAGCGCTCTGTTGACTTTGAATAAAGTAGGTATATAATACATAGAACGTAACTTCTGTCAGCAAGCGCTCTGTTGACTTTGAATAAACTAGGTATATAATACATAGAACGTAACTTCTGTCAGCAAGCGCTCTGTTGACTTTGAATAAACTAGGTGAATAGTACATATGGAATCAGAACAATTAATTTTACTATTATATTCTCTACATTTGTTTCTCAGTACTGAACTTTCCTTTGTGTCCTAATGCTACTAACTAGTATCTCATTCTAAAGTACCTTCAAAGATGAACTCACATTGAAGTTCTTGTCATAGGTTCACCGGCATTTCTTTGAGAGGCTGGAATGCAAATAAATCAATGTGCAATGGAACACAGATTTCACTTGCGGATCATCACCAAGGCCTTATTACTGTGCACTGTCACCGAAACACACACAGTCAAGCACACCATAAGCTCATATTCTTTAGAATAAACAATTATCTTTAAAATCCATACCAAGAATGCCTAAATCTAACTCTTGTACCACCACCAAAAGGAGACAGGAAAACAATGCTCTAAAAATATATTGGGACTACATTAATTGTGATCTGATTCCATATAACAACTTCTGTCAGCAAGCACTCTGGTGACTTTGAATAAATTAGGTATATACTACACAGAACTCAACTTCTGCGAGCATGCGCTCTGGTGACTTTGAATAAACTAGGTATACAGTACACAGAACTTAACTGTCAGAAAGTGCTATGGTGGCTTTGAATAAACTAGATACGGTGGCGCTCTACAGTTTCGTATTTTGCATAGGATTAGAATTTTAAAGAAAAAGAATTTCTCTGGGTTTCCTCACTGGTTACACTGGCTATTTAAAAAGGACCTTGTATATCTTAGGCATTGTTCAAAGAACCTTTAATTCCCTTTATTTTGGTGTATGACTGATGAGTGTAATATGATTATAGAGTATACAGCTTGGCCTTACTTCAGATGTGCACCTTTCAAAAAAGTGCTAGCTCCACTTGGTCATTTTCACTTCCTGAATTTCAGAGGTAAATTATTTTTAAAAAAAGAGTCGATAACTTTTTTTTACTTTTTATATATTTGGTAATTCATTCATTACACTTTCAGAAGCTGGTATTGTCTAGTCTATCGTAACATTTTTTGACGCGCGTAAGATTTGTTATCCGTTGTTAACGATGAGATGAAATCTTATTCATTGTTGTATATGTTGCATTCAAAAGAACGAACAAGTGAAGTTTGTTAAATATTTGTAAACCATTAAAGGAGTAGTAGAGGAAAACAAGGATTCTGTCTCAGAGACTGTATCCCCATATGCCAGAGACTCCAATTAAGTACGATTTCCCTATCCCAGAGACTCCAATCCATCCCTCTCCCAACAACTATACTTGAGGAAAACAAGGATTCTGGCTCAGAGATATATCCCTGTACCAGAGACCTCCATTTCTCAGTACAAGTACAAATTCTCTGTACCAGAGACCTCCACCCATCAGGATAGACAATTTTTTTTTTTTACGTGTGAGGTTTTAGATTTCAGATTATTTCATACCTCATTACCGATTATCAGCGTTTCAACTGTTGAAATTAGAAATATTTCATCATCATGATAATAGAGACTAAACTTTATTCTACCGCTCACCCAACGACGAGACTCAAATAAATCTTTCATTTCTGGTTTATTAAGAGGATATTTTTTGTTAATAGAAAATACTTTTGATCGATCAAGATCAATGGTAAGTTTAGTATATTTTTGTTGACTGATTGGATCATGAAATTTATTAAATCCTTCTGACAATTTCTGGCTCAATTTTTCAAGATAATTAAAATACTCGCTGTTACCAGATCTGATAAATGAAAGTTTTAGCCTGTCACGGCCACTGAAACATATTCCTGATGTTTCATTGTTAATTTCAACTGTCAACTGTTTACCGTCTATTATTAGCTATTTGATCTTGCTATTGTTGCTATGTGTCACTGCCAAATTTTCAAACATTATTTTTATTGTTCACACAAATTTTCATACCCAAGTCGGAGAATATAATGTCAAGTATAGATTTATCGTTAAATTTATCATAACAACGATATCCAAGTGCAAACTTATCTATTCCGTTTTCGCAATAACGTTTATCATCGAAATTACTTAATCCACGTTTGATAATAACATCTGTTTCAAGTTTATGGTGATTTGTTCGAATAGCCATTGCTCTTATAAAACTAACGCCACCGTCAAGTGCGTACTTGTAATCATGAAATTTAATAGATTTTTTTTTACAAAATCGTGAGGTAAACCTTTTGTTTTTTTTTTTTATTTTATTATTGTCCAGCAACACGGCATACATTGTACTCCGCAATCCAATAAAGTATTTGATGATGAGGGAGTTCATTTCATCCTTAAACTTACCAATAACCTTTTTATTTGTATCATCATGAAATTTACTATCGCGAGGATAATCGGAAAGATCAAAAAGATGTCGGTTATCAAAGGTATCTTGATATACATCCTCAGTCTCTATTTCATAAACAAGCGAGTCAGTATCGGTAAACAATAGTTTACTTGACGGCCACTGCTTCTTAACAAAATTATAATGAAAATCGTACATTAGCCACTTCGACAAATCAAATACAGAAGCTCCAACATAAATCGGTTTATTTAGTTTTTGATTTGTTTTTCTTCGCTGTATTGCGACAAGGTTCTCATTAAAAATGTTCATGCTGACAAAATCATCTTCTGATACAAGTTTGTTTCGGCGGTTGATATCATTAACTAGCTAGATATTTACTCGCTTTCTAATATTTTCCTTTGTCTTACCAAAGACGGAGTTGTTCGTAAGCTTAAAGAAGTTTTTCTCGAAATCGGTTTTAGCTACAGCTCTCCTCGAAGTGTTTGAGCTAATATAACCTCTCATCCACGGCGACTGATTAAATTTTAACACGCGATGAACTTTCCTCAACACAAGACAAGCATCTACCGCTTGTTTTAAAACTTTGCAATGCAAAACATAAATTCGCTTATCAAGTAAATTTGGGACCAGTTTTTTTTTTTACCATAGAATTTTGTCTTGGTGATGCCAGTGCTTGTTGTTTCTGAGATAACAAACTATAATCGATTATCGTTGATTCTGCACAAAACGGATAATCGTTATGTAAATCATGCAACGAAGCAGTATAATCGAGATCAACGAAATATGAAACATCGCCTGGTATCTTTTTTTCTGTTTCCACCAGAAATTGATCAGGTGTAATCAAACAAAATCCATCAAACGGCATTGGTTCTGACATTGCATAGTCGTACAAATTATTTGAATATTTGTAAATAATATACTTCGATGGAAGCTCAGGATTATTATTTTTCATGTACTTATTGTTTGCTTCCGAATACTTTTTTGTTATCACGCTAATACCGCCTCGGATACCTTTTTCCATAAGGTTAACCATGTCAACATCTGTTGGTAATTCTATCTCGATTTTGCTTAACTTTAACAAAGCATCCCAAGATAACCCAGGAGCAGGATAGTACCAAAAGGGATCTAGTCCATAATTGTTATAGCTTACTCGACGAAAACTTTCGAATACATCCTCAAGCAATAGCACATCCGTTTTCAGATATAAATAATGATAATCGCCAAATGTTTTGCAATCGAATTATTTCCAAATATCTTGTGCATATTTGTACTCGTCATCGGTTATATTTTCATTTTTTAGCTGTGAATAAAATTTATCTTTGTCAGGTAAAGAAGTTTCATCAGATTTACTTCAATCATCGAAGTACTCGTATGGAAATATTCCTTTTTTGTTAACAAGTTTGCTTGATTACTAAAACAATCTTGTAGGTTATAAAACTCGCTACAACCTTGTACCAGCTCATCTAACGATGCTGCCATAAACTGTAGGCTGTCAATGAAACGCAACTTACCTAATGTAACTGACATTTATTTTTCAAAATTATTTGGGATACACTTGATTATATTATCCAGTTTTTAACGAGACGTTTTTTCAGGATCACCAAAAGCTTCTACGATAATGTGACTGTCATATCCTCGGAAATTATGAAGAATAACTGGAATAAAATCTGGAGCATGAAATTTTAGATTACACTTATCATGAGCCGCACCACGATATTACCTGGTCAAATGACAATGATCACGTACTTTTTTATTACCAGGTTCTATGTCAAAGGATTTTTCGCAGATGTGACAAAATTCTGCTTGCTGTTGATCAGATTCTTCTTGAGATGTTAGTTTTATCATTGGAACGATTCTTCTTAAACGTTTAAATATATCATCAACTTAAATAATCAACTGCTTGAGAAGCCAAGCAGCTGGATCTTTACCGCGATATAATTTAATTGGCTTTGATAAACTAAGGTCAATACAACAAACTATCTTATACGCGACTCCGCATGGAATATGGTTTTGAATTTTTCTTGTACTCGATTGGTTTAGGATTATTTTCTACGCCAAGTACAGGCTGAAGTAAACATTCGAAGTCGGTGTATACAACGAAAGGAATTTTTAGTTTATGATTATGATTAACAAACCCAAGAATTTTTTTATTCTCGCCTGGCATTGTTATTCGTTGTACATTATTACAGTACTGTCGATGCTTTTGTAATTTTTCATTGTCAGAACAGCCGTGTAAACAACGATAACAGAAATATTTCTTATTTTTATATTTGTTATAAGTTTTACCAACGTGTCTGCTGAAGTTTTTGATCCATACGTAATGATTTTTATAAAACAATAAGTTTTTTTGTCGATTGCGAGGCTTTTTCTGAAATATATCTTGGATAAACGTTTTCATGTCGTCAAGACGAAATACGTTAACTGAAATATTATTTTGTTTTTCAAACTTCGGTATCTGATTTTCCGCAGCTGGGAAGTAAATACCAGTAAAATTTAATTTTGTAATGTGACTAAAATATTTGTTAACCGATCAGCATTTTTTTCTGCTGGAAACATCGCAGAGAGAACAGCCAACTGCAAGTATTTGTTATTAAAGTTTTTTACGTTTATGCAACATTTTTATTTTTTTATTTTTTGTGGCAGGCCAATATACCCAGCGCTATTAGCGCCGCTACCGTGTAGTACGTTATATTTCATGGTGTGAAATAAAATTTTAGTAATCATCTCAAACTTCCAACCAGAATCTGATTGAGTAAATTCTTCTATCTTTTTTCCAAATTTCCTGGTGTATTTCATCAGCTAGTTATGAAAGATTAGTTCCAAGCAAAACACGCTTTGATTTTGCGTTAAAAAAAGGATCTGTAATTTCCTTGTCAATCGACTCCTCTGTCACATGTAATTTAGAAATAATAACGTGATACTGCACTAGAATTTTCAAACCCTTATGTTTTTCAAATTCACGTTTTATAGTTGATTCTAACAAATGATAAAGATCGGTTGCGGTAAAATTTACTAAAACGATTTGTTTATCAAACCGAAAGCTGTTGTCAAATCCTGCAAAAGCAGTAACTATTTTTATAGGTTCTACTATAAGGCTCTTTTTCGCTATATCACTTCAGCATTATTATATAATATACTATCAAATCTCTAATTTATTATTCAGACAGGTAGCTCACTGGTCGAAGGGCTAGTCAAACAATCAGAGATATAAATTGCTTATAGTATAATGGCACAGAATCTGATGAGCGAGCAGGAGTATTATTACGTTCACCCCAAGTACAACTTGTACGTGGGAAATATATTGGGGTTGGTGATACACGTTAAATACGGTCAACTGTTCGGTAAAGCAACACCAGCTGGTTATAAGATCAGCGTAAAAGGCGATAATGCCGAGTGAGTCGGAAGTTTCGGGAAAGTTTTTATTTACATATTGTTTTGTGATGAAATTCCAGAAGGGCAGCGAGTATATCATTTTAATGGCGCAGTTGCTGATGATAATATTGAGAACTTGCCATTACAGCATGAGTTTCAATCTCATTTCGTGTTTGATTTATATGAGGCATCTGACAAAAGAATCATTCAAAGAAGAAAAACTAAAAAAAATTGTTGGTATTATGAACAATATGGGGTATTTGATGATAACGGTACGTGGTAGTAAAACGGATAGGTTTATTAGTTATTATAGCCATCGATTTGTTTATGAAACGTTTAACGGGCCTATTCCAGATGGTTTAGTAATAGACCTCATCAACAACATTAAAACCGATAATCGTCTAGAAAACTTGGATCTCGCCACGTCAAAAGAAAATAGCACACGAGGACGAGGTGGTAGTATTAATTTTAGATGTCCAGCAAAACCTGTGGTTTCATTTAATCTTGAAACAGATTAGGAGCTAGAATTTCCTTCAGTATCAGCTGCAGAAAGATATTTTGATATTAATCCTAGAGCAATAAAATTTGTTGCAGATGGAATAATAAAATCATCGCTCTCAAGCGAACACAATGCTTGGATCATCTTTCAATCAAACGATAACTAAATTTATTGTAGTATTTTAGTAAGCTCATCTCGACTAATACAAGTATGACACCACAACATGATAGCTTCTCTATCATACACTACACTAATTTTTTTATCGTTATATAATTGGGGTTTTTTTTCAATGTCGGTCAATAAAATTTTATCGTTTCCGCCGTGAACTAAAAATAAATTAACTGAAATATTTTTTTTCGCTAGCTAATACTTATTTTTTACTGCTTCTTTGAGGACATTGGAGTTATAAACTCTAACATGCTGGATATATCTTCTCTTGTCCATTATATTATTTAAAGGCATATAAAATTATATAATGAGCCTCTTGGAAAGATTAAAGTATATCTATGATACATTAGATGCTAACGTCGACGAAGATGACACAAACGTCAACGAAGATGACACAAACGTCAGCGAAGCTGATGTCGACGTTGACTTTATTGAAGATGATGACAACGACGATACCGCAACAACGTCGTGGGACAAAAAAAATTATCTAAGGCCGACAACTGGTCGATATAACGTAAAATATCATATCACTAAAAATTTTGAAATTTAATTTTACGGTAGATGAAAATCAATCGTTTTGGCAGCTGATAAAGCCGTTCTTGAACATCAAAATTCCAGACCAAAAGAAAAATATAAAATTCGATTTTATATTTGTCAAGATATTTAATCTGATGACGATCTCTAATGATCGCCGACGATATCTAATATCGTTATGTATGCCTGTAAAATGTATCTGTCTTACGCAATTATGAAAAAATCTACAAAAAACATTATTTCGAGGTATTAATTAATTGTTTGGTCGGTATCCAACTATTAAATTTATCGCTGTACCCGCGCCACTTAGCTAGGCTTTTATCGCCACGCTTTTTGATTACTCGTTCGATAACGAAAACATCTTATTCAGTTTTCTGTAGTTTTTGTTCGTAAAACCTACCAGTTATGGGTTCCTCGTCTAGATCTTTTAGCGCGTATGTTACGAGTATTGTTAAAAGTACTTTATCAACGACAAACACTTCTTCACTCCAATTCGGAGTAAATCCTTTTTCAAATTTTTTTTGGATAATGAAATTCGAACTCTATCACCGACTTTAAATTTATGTCTGCGGTACATGTTTTCGTTTGCAAGAATCTGATTTTTAATCGCGTCATTTGCTGACATTTTAGTAGTTCGATGTTTTGTGTTATTGTATTTATCAACGATCTGTGGAAGATGTTTTTAGCTGTCAGATGTTTATGTATCAACTCGTTTAGTGTACGATTAAATCTTTCGACGACAACGCTTTTTCCTTCATTTCCCGTAACATATTTTTTTTATGTTATTCTGTTCCAAAAACTGCTTAAATTTTTTATTAAAAAACTCTGCCCCGTGATCGGTCCAAATTTTATTCGGTTTTCTTTCTATACTTGTTATTACTTGTTTTAGTGCATCGGTTATCGATGTTCCTATCTTATCTGAAACGGGTACACTAAACGCGTATTTGCTAAAAACATCAATAACGTTAAAGAGATACTTCTTATTATCGTTAAACTGAACAAGATGTGACACATCAACTAAATCTATCGCCCAGATATCATCAACGGCATTCGTGACAACCTTACGTCGCGGAAACTATTTTTTTTAGGTTTGTGTAGCTCTGATGCCAGGTCATCGTATAATTCTTTTCCGAGACCGAGTTTATATTTAGTTCCGATTAATCCTTGAACCAACCTTCTATCAAATCGTTCTCGCATATTTGTAGGTTTCATATCTTTAAGTTCATCTAGCATTACCTTAACACAGTCTGATTTTGAGTTCTCTCCACGAACGTTATCAGTACGCTCTCTATCAAGATAACAGATGTCGTGACGCATTGCTATTGCATCAACTTGATTATAAGGCTCTTGTCCCGGCAATGGATTATCGTTTTCGTCCAGTTGTTTATCTAGCGGATTATACGGCCAGTGTATTTTTGTCCGGGTAATGTCCATCCTCCTTTTGGTTTCGGCAACTTACCGATAATTTTATGTATATTCATCCCAGAACCAATTACTTCTCGGCGATTGCAGGATTGACAATACGTAACAATTTTATCTTGTTCTATGCATAGATCTTTATCACAATCACAATTACAACTTCGACTCATTATTATTTTAATCATCGACTAAAATAACTCTAACCACACCTGAAATAAACACACTTTTTCTTCTACCGCAAACAGTACAAATACCTTTTAGCATCGTTCTGTTAATTTTTTTTATTTTTTCGTCTTTGTTAGGCGTTTTAGTTTTACATTTTAAGCAATACGTTATAGTTTGCGACATGTTATATTCGACTGTCACAAAAAAATTTATTGCTATATTATCGTTGCTTTTGCTTGAACGTCTATCAAATTGTAAAATAAACTTTAGAAAATCAGGATCTCTTGACATCTGTCGGATAAACATAATACAATAATAACCACAAGCTGATGTTCCAATCGGCTGCAGTTGTTTAGACGAGTAATTTTTAAAAAAAATTTTTTAAAAAATATATTCAAGTAAATCAAGATTATTCAACGCGACCGTCGCAGACGTAGTCAACGGCGCCTGGTCCCTGGTAGTGTCATTCCGCGTCCGATTCCTAATAGATTCGGAATTAGACTGCCTGCTAGTCTCGCTAAAATTGGAGCTATTGGAATAAATCCTTCTTGTTTTGTTTTCCTTGGCGACTTTGACTTTGTCGTTGTTTTCTTTCTTTTGGTTGTTGACGAATTTTTTAGCTGACATTATATTATTTATTGTTACATAAAACTATCACGGTGACCGATAGATCTGTTAGATATCTTCTCAAGATACCGCCTTTTTAGTTGCTCCTGATACTGTCCCTGATGCTGCTGCTAGTCCCAGTGTTCCTAGCACAGTTAAAATCTTTGGTATTGCGCTAGCTATTACAGAAAGTGCTGGTCCAAGAACTCCGCCGTGTTTTGACATCGCTGTTACTTGTCTAACAGATAGTTTAAGAGCAAACGGTTTTCCTGAAATCGCTTTGCGATCAAGTTTATTGATTTGTTGTTGCGTTAACATTACTTTAACCGCTGTTTTATTCGTAGTCGCCGGAGATATCATTAAAGAAACAGAACGGCGTTTAGTAACCGCTGCTGATAATTTTTTAACCTTACCGGGCGTTAGGTATATTTCTCGAGTTGTGTACTTGGTTTTCATTATATCAAGGTTGTTAGATTAAACTTGTACAGTCATTCTTCCTTTAGTCGCGTCAATTGTCAAGAATCTATCACTGACGACTAGCGCGTATACGTTATACTGCTCAGCTGGAGCCACACCAAGCGTCCAAGTAACTTCAATATCAGCTGTAGATCCTATAGCTCGTTCGGATTGTTTTGATACGTGGAAGTAAAAGATTGGGTATGGCGACCTAAATTCTTTGACAGATATTTGGTTTCTACTGTCAGCGTCCTGATATTTTTGTATTGCTTCCATGAGGTACGTGTAAGCTCGTTAAACGTTTCTTTCTTCATCGTCAGCAAAGGTACATTCCATTGCTCGTTTGGGATATTGTTTCGAATTTATCCTAACAAAGATTCGCCTGACATCGGGATTATCTAATACGGAATTGTTCATTTCTTGATCACCGCGACGCGCCTGTCGTTGAAATACAACAAACAAGTGTCGCGGTAATTGTTCGCTGGGAGCGGTTGTAACACGCGACGTGTAATCAGTTGTGTTAGGAATTGCTGTTTGATAAATTTTGTTCTGCTGGAAATATATCTTTTTTGTCCACGCGGTCAACGTCAGCTCGAGTTCCATCATCTTACTTGTCGATTGGACAACTCGTGGCATCCATAACGCTAATCTTGTAATAACAAATTGTCCTTCGGCAACTCCATCAGCATGCATTATACAATCGCTTTGTTCTGCTCGATCTAAAATAAGAGTTATGTTTTAGTCCACAAAAAACTTTGTTGTGATCGCAACAAAGTCCAGATATTGTGCTCAACGGAAGCATCATTGTTATTTGGCGAGATTCTGCGGCAAACGCTTTTCTTTTAGCATATCCCTCATTATATTCCTGTCGCCGTAATCTTGTGGCCGCTAATCTTATTGCGGCTCCAATTTCCGCAGCATTAGCAGCAGCTGGATCACCGATTAGATTAGTGTTATCTGGAGCAGGAGCGCCAGCACCAGTACGGAATTCGCTTGAAACAGCTGCCCCGAATGAGGTATCTTTAAACCACATCATGTTATTGGCAACTGATCTCGAGTAATCATCGCTAAACGAGACGATGTTAAGTATTGTACTTTTATTGATTGGCCAACAGGTATTTAGCACTTCTAAAAAAACTTCAACCGTTATTGACAAGCGCAATTTCTGCACCAGCGGCAATTTTACCGCCAAGTGCTGTTAACACTTGAGCACGTACTTCTAACACCGCCTTATGCGGCAATAAAAACACATCCTCATCTCTTGTGTTAAATGTTCTAATTCCAGCTCGTTTGAGTTTCATCGAGATACTCGACGTATTCGAATTCTGTTACAGTATCGTCAGTATCATGTTCTTCGGCAAGATCAAGATAATTTTTAGTTGACATTATTTTATAATACCCACACAAAATTGCAACGACAGCGTCGTCGGCGACTAAAAAGCAGCAGGAGTCATTGGCTTCGTTTTCTTTACAAGTTTACGTACCATTTCTTCACCGCGTGGCGATAATAATTTTATTTTTGTGGTAGCTATCATAGCTCGTTCTGTTTCTTTTGTTGGTGCAATATTTGATATTACTTGTTTTATTTCCGATGCCGAAGGTGCAACACCTTTGGTGTTGCCTTTAATTTTATCGGCGATTTTTTGTCCGACTGCAGTGCCAGCCGCAGTCGCAAAAGATTTACCTGCGTCAAGTGCAATTGGTGCTACTTTACGCGCTATTGCTGGTATGTTCTTACCAATTTTTGTAAATATAATTCCAAACAATCCACCTACGATTTTTCTTCTATAAATTTTTCTTCGTCTCATCTTGTTATAAAATATAGGTTTACAAAATTAATTTTGCAGCGACTTCGACAACTACTCTGTTGCGCGTAGGTGTAAGTAATACCTGACAACTTCATTGCTAAGATCTATTTGTCGCCCAGATTGATCTGTTAGTTGCATTGTTATACTCGTTATTTGATTTTCAAGATTAATCGGATAGTATATCAATTGTCTAGAAGTAATTTACATCAGTGATCCTGGAGGAACATCTGGTGAAAAACTATAAATAGTTTGACCTTGGCTCCCTAACGCCGAATAAGATCATAGTGCATTAGAACAATTGATTAAAATTCTATTTACTTCTGTTATGTTAACGGGTAAATCTCCATCATATGATATACTTTGTTCAGCAACACTGCCATATTGTTGATTTTCAAATCCTATCAACGATGCAATACTAGTGGCTGGTGAAAAATCGATTATCAAATTATTTTTAACGTGATTCTAGCTCGTAGTGTATTATAGATTGGAGTTAACTCAAAATTGTCTGCGGCGGCTCCATTTTTTTGTTATTAGTTCTTTAATCGTTATATTAAGATCAGTTATGTTATACGCTCCTTGAGGTATTGGACTGTTACCCACGCGCCAGGATTAAATGAAAAGTTGTCGTAGACGTTTGTTTTTACGTTTGCCACAGAATGCCATATCGTAGCAGAAATTAATCCAATTTCGTATTGTTTTATTTGTATCTAGTTCTATTGGCGGATTGTAATAGACAGAAAAGTTTGCGCTGTTTCTTGTTGTTTGCGATGAATCGAGTAATAATGTTGTTGATGTAAGTGACATTATATCAATGTTGTTAGATTATTTTACGCAATAAAATCACTGAGTAACTCGGATGATCTAAGACGATCTAATATATCAACAATTGTCGATTTCTATACTTTCATTACCAGCTTCTTTCGATGATATCAACAATATTAGTCGATCAGCTATTTCAGCGGTGGATGCAAAAACTTTAACTCCAGATCCGGTTGTTTCTATTTCTTCTGGTAATCTTCTATCTCGTTCGCTTTCATACTTATCAAACAGTCTTTTGAAAGGCCATGCTTTACCATAACCTTCTGGTTTATTTCGATACTGTGTTACTGTTTGAAACATTACTGCAGCGCTAATTCCTTCTCTTATAGTATCATATGCTTTTAATAAATTCCTTTCATCTTTTATTTTTTTTATTTCTTTATCAGTATATAAACCAGTTTCAATAAACTTTCCTAATTTTTCTCTTAAATTGTTATATTATTCTCCTGGCCAATTTCGAATATTGCCGATGTCTTTGATATCGTATTTACCAATAAAATTATTATATTCTTCACCTAATATTTTAACACATGCATTTTTTCTATAAAATATTATCTGATTTTCGATAGGCATTTTTTCTACGGTAGCTTCATTCATTATTTTTTGGTTCTCAGCTAATTCCTTAGTTTGCTCTGACAAATTCTCTATTAACTTCTTTAACTCGGCTTGATTAACCGTTATTTTTGCAATAGCATGTTGAAGCACAAGAGGGTTGTTCATTAATCTGTCAAATTCAGCCTGTCGTGCAGCAGGATCAGCAATGTTTCTTACAAGTTCCTATACAATTTTTTTAGTTTCTTTCGATCTTTCTCCTAGTAAACCTAACAAGCCTTTTTCTTTCATTTTTGTCTAGTTCTTCTGGAGACAATGTTGATATTTCTGGTTATTTGCCAAGTACTGCTTCAGTAACCGGCTTAAAAAATTTGGTGGTTTCTTCTTCTGCAACGCGTTGTCCACTCCGCGCTTCTTGCACTCTTTTCTTAAAAGCAGCTCGAGTTTCAACAAATTTCTTTAGTAGTTTAATTCTTTGTTGATGTTTATCCGTCTATTATTCTTATACGCTTTATAAAATTCACCTAGATAAACTCATTAATACAACAGCGAAACATTTTAGTTGGATCACGCGCTACTTCATCAAATAAAACGTTATTGTATTTGTCTTTCGTCGCTTGATGATATAATTTAATACATTTAACTTTTGTTACATCACCGCACTGCTCGTTTGCAATATTTCTTACAACAACATTATCTAGTCCAGGAAACAATATAGATCATCCCGTGTTTCGCCGAATAAATCTGTCGACGTTATAAAAACCTTGCGCAAGATAGACCGAATTACGTCTTTTGTTACGCGATAATGAAAAATAAGACCTAATTTTGTTCATCTCCTCGTTGTTTAGAGGGATATCGTCAAATACAATTATTTTATGTTCAGATGAATCAAGTTCATCAACGGGAATTAAATCTTCCGGTTGTTTTAATAAAAATATGTCATCGCCAGCGCCAAGTTCATCATGAAGTTTATCGTTATATTCGCTTAATAGCTCGTATTTGTCCTGTTGCGGATTAATTATGTAAATGTATAAATGGTCATAATTGAAGTTGTCGTTGAGCAAAAGATTAAATAGTAGATTTGTTTTACCTGATCCTCTGCGACCAACAATAAGATAATGACAGTCTGGAAGTTCGTTGTTGTGTTTATGTTTGATTAATTGTTCGGTGTCAAAATTTAATATCGTTGACTGCGTCATTGTTGTTGCTATATAATTTTATGTTATATAATTTACATAATATGAGTTATTACACAAAGTTTGGAACAACGCTCACCGATGACGAACCATCAACAATAACTACTGATACGTAATCGTTTGTCAAAAAAACCGCCGATACTGTGACAGGTCTTTTTTGATGTCGAATCAGCTAGTGCTTGGTTTAGAAGTAGATTATCCACCACCAAAGGTTGATCTTACTCAAGCGGTAAGTTACTCACAACAAAAAACGATCAACGATAATAAACTATCATTGACAGGAGGAGCGTTAAGCGGTAACTTGGATATGTCAGGAAAATTATTTTATAAATTTGGAGACCGCATACCCACCAGCAAACTTAAATCAGACCCAAACGGTAAGTTATTTACAGTTGAAGTTTGTGGATAGCAACAAGCTTGATAAAACCGGTGGAATGGTTATAGGCAATATTAATATGTCAAGTAAAAAATTATCGGGTTGGAAACCACATATCCACCAGCAAATGTTGATAATACACAAGCGGCGACACAACGACTGTTAACTTAATAATGAGTAATAACTAAAAAAATAACTGGATTACCGATAAATTCAGCACCAGGTGATGATACTGATGCTATTAGTTATGCTCAGTTAAAAGGAGCATTCCCCTCGTATTTAAGACAATCCGGCGGACCAATGTCAGGCAACATAAATATGAGAAACAACAAAATAACAACAATATATGTTCTAGTCAACCCTAATGATCTGACAAATAAAGCGTATGTTGATAGTATATCTAGTGGTGGTGTAAAACGAACCAAAACTAATGTTGGGCATATTCCAACACTTTTTAAGGCATCTGATAACCTAGTTGGGTTTGAGGTAAGCGCATCAACACATTATGCTGAAAATTATCCTCATCACGCTTTCTCTGATACACAAGAATGGATGACTAACGGAGAAAACAATGACTTTTGGATCAAAATCAAATGTCCCGTTGCAATTGCTGTTTGGCAATTTCATTTGTGCGGCCGATTAAACTCTAGTGTTGGGCGAATTTATGCTTGGCGATTGGAAGGATCAAACGATGATATTAACTGGGCAATATTGTATAGTACAGTAAACACATATATTTCAACAACACAATACTTTACGATTCCAACTGAGAATACTGTTAACAAGTACTTTTATTTTCGAATTTATATTATCGCTGCTGAGGATCCGTTTCCCGGATTGACATCATTTTAAATATACACACTCGATGATCAAATTTAATCTAATATTGTATAATAAATGTCAGAACCACCAATTATAACCGTTGCAAGAGAATTTTATGATAATATTTTTAACCTATACAAAAATGTCAGTAGTGGAACAGATGTTAGCGACGAATCACAAGCGGAAGATAGAATCCAGCTTATGAAATATATTAACATTAAAAATTTAAGTACTAAAATATCAGAAAGCGAAATTAATTTTGTTCGCGTTAGGTATGTGCGAGGACCACAACTGAGAGAAGCAATAAACGACTTTGATATCATAAACAGATACTGTCATCCTGATGACTGTCTAGAAGAACAAAAAAAAGGTTGAAATCCTGCTGAAAAAAATATTACTTGATCTTGACAAGGAAAACAGATTTAATAATACGATCAAATCTAATAAAAACACGAGCTTATGGTGGAAGAGCTTACGAAGAAAAACGAATAAACGACAGTCAAAGTCGTCTTGACAAACCAGCGGAATCTAAAAAATTAAATTTAATAAGAAACGAAAAGTTACACGATAGTTTTTCAAAACGAGAAATTTTTAAGCATCTCGGTATGTACTACCACGACAAACAAACCCTGGTTGAAATCGCTATTTTAAGAACGAATACAACGTTGATTATTAAAGTGTACTCAAACGCAATTCTACCAATGATACGCAAAATGCCAGAATTTGATCTAGTTATTGTTAACAAATCTCTAGGGATAATCAAAGATCTTAACGATGAAATTAATAATTTCAGTGATGTTGAGCGAGAATAGTTTTTTTGAAGAAGTCGAACAAACAAGGTTGGAAGAAAAGATTGATTCTTACTACGACATAAGCGAAGAATATGATCTTCTACTTCCATCGCTTCAACGCTCTAGACAACTGTCAGTACGAAATTATTACAATGAAATCGAGAAAATACGAAACCATACGAAAAATTAATGTTAAAAGTAGCTTCCGTTATTGGTCTTCTCACAATTGAACTAGACAGACTACGAAAAGTAATGCTAATAAATTTTATAGCTGCATACGCAATTATCAGACATCTCGTCCTCAAAAATTTTACGTTGAATCAGATAAGCTTGGTACTAGGGTTTATTGATGAAAGAATACGGTAATTTGGTAAATAAAACAGATTTGTATGAACGTGAAGTAGAAAACACGTTTGATTCCTACAGTTGGTTAATGAAAAATGAGGTATTAACAGATGAAAGATATAAGGATACTTCGTCAGATGTTTATGACAAGTATAGAGATTTTATAGCTGATCCTAATAATAGTAAGTTCCGTGAGTTTCTTGATTCAATTGTTGGTACTAGAGCTTTTAATATTGTATACAAATTGTAAACAAATATTACATAATAAAAAAACAGATCATCGATTTCAATCATATTTCAAAAGAAATTCCAAAACAAGATGTGGACGCACTAATGCAATATTACAAATTTATCATAAAAATCTTTGGTGTGTAAAACAATGTTACAAGTATTATATTAGAATACGTCCAGTAATATCATATTTACCACTGCTAATGACTGGCTCTGGTATAATCTCAAGTGGAGCATCATTAAACCCGTTTTTATTAATAATATCCGGTGTTGGTGTTTCTCTTGCAACAGCGTGTAAAAAAATTGAGCCTCGACTTGAGACTAAAAAAAATGCCTGCAAAACAGCAAGGTATCACTTATAAAAAATTACTTGATCAAATACGATCTTATTTGCGAGGTATAAAATATTATATGGACGATTAAATACGCGAGTTTCGTATTATTGACAGTTTGTTAACAGATATTCTATCAATGAGAGTTAGCTGGTATGGAAAAGATTATCAGAAAAAATATAGTGATGATAGGGTATGAAATTTTATCTAAACTTTAAAAATAATCTGACATCTGAAACCACACGTAAAAAATTTGTCTGTCCTGATGGGTGGAGGTCTCTGGTACAGAGAATTTGTATTTGTACAGAGAAATGGAGGTCTCTGGTACAGGGATATGTCTCTGAACCAGAATCCTCTTGTGGTGGAAAAGTATAGTTGTTGTAAAGGGATGGATGGGAGTCTCTAGAATAGGGAAATCGTACTTGTTTGGAGAGGATGGCACATGGGGATATAGTCTCAGAGCCAGAATCCTTGTTTTCCTCTACTGCTAAAGGTTCAAGAAATTGACATGTAGTGTAATATTCTGATTTCTGACAGTTTGTTTCTAGTGTATAGCTTGCACAAATTGCCACCGATTATATTTGTTCACATTCTCATCCAATTACATCACTTGTGTCGTTCCGAAATTTAAACATGTGCCACTTTAATTGGTTGGGTAAAGGGGACCATTAGCGAATTTGCTGTTTATTCTGCATCGTCACTGCATCACAAAAATGACACATTATACAGATATTTGTGAATTTTAATCTTTTATTTTTTTGTTGTTGTTGTTGCTCATTATATATATATATATATATATATATATATATATATATATATATATATATATATATATATATATATATATATATACATACCTACAACACCCTTTACGTGATAGGTTTTGTGTTTCCAATGAGCCAGTTAGTTCTGTAATAAAGAAACTTTTTCAAATTGATTTCAATTTCTTACGTATGTAGAATTAATAAATAAATTTGACAAAAAAGCGGCGCTTTCAGTGCAGTAGAGTTAATGTGACAAAGCAACGGCGCTTCTGTGCAGTCGCGTCGATGTCACAAAACAACGGAGCTTTCTCTGCAGTCGCGTCAATGTCACAAAACAACGGCGCTTTCTGTTCAGTCGCGTCGATCTCACAAAACAAAAGTGCTTTCAATGCAGTAGAATCGATGTCACAAAACAACGGCGCTTTCAGTGTAGTCGAGTTGATGTCACAAAACAACGGCACTTTCAGTGCAGTCGAGTTCGATATCACAGAACAACGGCGCTTTCTGTGCAGTCTAGTCGATGTCTCAAAACGGCGGCGTTTTCAGGGCAGTCGAGTCCGATGTCAGAAAACAACAGCGCTTTCAATGCAGATACAAATATATAGCGTATGTTTTAATTATTATTCATTTATAGTTAAAATTTTATAGATTATTTTTCTTTTGCATAGCTTGTATATCAAACCATAGTTTACACTATTACCTTAAAAGGTGAATATTCCTTGCAATTTCTATTTAACATGTTATGATATAAAGATATAGCTCTTTCAGTGTTTCGGCGTTTTAAGAGATTATTATTATTATTATTATTATTATTATTATTATTATTATTATTATTATTAGTGAGTGAGCTAGGGGTGGAATGACAGATGAAAAAGGAATATGATATCGAAGAGTAGATTAGGCGTATGGTACAATATTCGACGCGATCACCGCTTACATTATTTTGTTGGAAGTAGTTGGGTCGAAACTAAGCGAAAGGTTGAGCTTGCTTACGTAAGAACCGTAATTAACGTTGGTGCTATTCATTTATGTAACAATTTTATATTGCCACTCTCACAATGTTTATGTGTTTGAGATGTAGAAAAATTGTTGAAATAAGAACAGTTGTATTAACGAGGTATACATTTGTCATTGTATAGCTATGGAAAGAGTTCAACGTTGACTGAGTTTTTTAGATTGTGCATATGTATTCTTGCACAGCTTGGACTGGAAGAAATTATATATTCGAGACATCAAAACTAAATAAAGAGAACAAGTCACATAAAGTCAGGAATTTGTCTATAAAATTTCCCAACATATTAAACTGGTGATACGTATTGTAAATGG
>JAECUM010018911.1:0-33533 GCA_016617855.1 Megalonaias nervosa
TCTTGTTCGTAGAAGCTGCCGATTACTGGTTCGCCCAACAAATCTTTAAGTTTGCACGTGACAGGAATTGTGATTAAAACTTTATCAACGACAAATATTTCCTCCGTCCAGTTTCTGGTAAATCCTTTCTCGAATTGTTTTTGGGGGGGTTTTTTTGTCAGAGAAATTCTGACTCGATCATGCACGTTAAATTTGTGTCTCCGCTACATGTTCTCGCTTGCCAGTATTGTATTTTTTAATTGCGTCGATCAGAGACATTTTTACTGTGCCATGTTTCGTATTCTTGCAATCAGATAAAATCTTCTGCAAATCATCAATGCATTTATTTATGTTTTTGCTGTAAAGTGGTTTCGAATCCGTTCGCGTAAAATACGATTAAATCGTTCTACGATGACACTGTTTTCCTCATTTCCAGTAAAAAAAATTTTTATATTATTCTGCGCTAGACACTGTTAAAACCTTTTACTGAAAAATTCAGCGCCAGGGTCAGTCCATGTTTTATTTAGTTTTCTTTCTGTACGTCTTATTACTTATTTTAGCGCATCAGTTATTGATGTACCAGTTTTATCGAAAACAGGCACACTAAACGCGTATGTACTAAACACATCAATTATGTTAAAAAGATATCTTTGTTGTCGTTGTACTGTGCAATGTTAGGCATATCTACCCATATATCATCAAAGGCATTTGCGACAAACTTTTGTCGCGGAAACTTTCCTTTAACGGTCATGCAACTCAGATACTAGATCATCATATAATCTTCTGAGCCTAAGTTTATACTTTGCCCCAAACAGTCTTTGTGCCAGTTTTCTGTCAATTCGTTCCGGTAGGTTGCATGTCATGCAGTTCGTTCAACATTACTTTATCGCAACCTGGTTTATCGTTGACGTTATTGCGATAACAAATATCATGACGTATCGCTATGGCGTCGACGGCATTTTAAGATTCTTGTCCCGGCAATGGATTGTCGTTTCGTCCAACTGCTGATCTATCGGATAATACAGTCGGATATATTTGTGACCTGGCAATGTTCAACAGCCTTTTGGTGTCGGCAACTTACCAATAAATTTGTGAATGTCAATACCTGCGCCGATACTTCGCTGCGATTACAGAGCAGGCAGTAAGTCACAGTTTTATCTTGTTCGAGACAGAGATCTCGATCGCATTCACGTTTGCATTTCATTGTTATATTTTAATTCCTGACTAAATCTTTAGTTGGATGCTTCAAAATTTAATTAGTAATAATAATGTTTTTGATTTTTGGTCGGATTTCTCAAAATATATGTTTCAACCGAGTTCCAGAATAAGTTTGTTCGCACCTGGCAACGCACCTGACAATGTCAGGAAAGCTACATCTATTCAGCTACCCAACGCTGTAGCGTCGACTTTAGTTTGTTTCAAGAACATACCTTTCTTTCCACCGCTTACTGCAAAAATACTTTTTAGAATCAGTATATTGTTTTGTGGGTTTTATCTGTTCATCAGTGCTCTCTGTTTTAGTCCGACATTTAAGACAATATGTTGTCATTTTATATTCGTTTGATATACAAAATTGCAGGCGATATCGTCGTTGTGTAAGCTCGGACGTTGATAAAACTGTAAAATAAACATTAAAAATTCAGAATGAGAGTTCTCTGACATAAGTTCTGTTTGATGACATCACTTGGTGGAAGTCCACATGAATCGAAATAGTTGTCACACTAAACGGCGACCCGTGAGTTTCGGAGCCTTATTGGAGATTCTGGTCATTTACGACGCATGATTTACCATTTGCAGGTGTGGAATCGAGTTCGTCTTTTGAATATACTCTATGAAATCCTCTCACTGATTTTATCTTATCAAGTAATTCAAAGTTGCTTAGCGCGTGTGCGATTGTCTCCTTGTTCCCGGCAACATTAATCCGCTACTGTTTGGCCCGGCCACTTCCCAACGAATTCGGAAGTATACTTCCAGCTATTCCCGCCAAAAGTGGTCCTATAACTCAGCCCTATTTCATTTGTTTTTGCTAACATCGCTCTTCGTCTTGTTGGTGTCTTTTTTCGTTGGTGATTTTCGCGGTGACTTTGGCTTTGACGAAGACTTCTACTGTCTTTTCTCTCGTTGGCATATTTTATCTGTTTACTGTCACACAAAATATTTAGACGATTTGTTTGATACCATCTCCTACAACTGCTTTTTTTAATTGCTCCTGATATTGCACCTGATGCTGCTGCGATGCCCATCGTACAAAGTACTGGCAATATTTTTGATAATGTCGTCTTTGGCCCTAGAAATCCACCGTGCCATGCCATTGCTGTTATTTGAGCAACGCTTAGATTAATCAAAAATGAGTTTCCTTTCGGCATTATAGTTACTTGTTGCTGCGTTAACATTAATTTCATTTGTGTAGCTGTTGTCGACGCTTGCGATATTTTACGAAAAACAGCACGTTTTTGGTAATTGCAGTCGACAACTTCTTAATTTGTCCTTGTGTCAAATTTATTTCCTTTGTAACGTATTTGATTAATGACTGTGTCATTGTTTTTTATCGGGTGTTACACAAAACTAGCTTAAACTTGAACCATCATTTATCCTTAGGTAGCGTCTATGGTGAAGAATATGTCACTGAAAAAATGTGTAAATATGTTATGTGGTACGGCAGGATTGCCACCCAGCCTACACGTTACTTCAATATCGGCAGATGATCCAATGGTACGTTCTGAATGTTTTGACACGTCAAATGCAAATATCGGGAACAACGTTCTAACTTCTATTGATATGTGAGACCCGCTATCAGCATCTTGATACTTCTGCATAACCTAAATCAAGTTCATGTACGCTTATTCGGCGAATGACAATGTTATCAAATACAGCATTACTTCCTTGCTGTGCAGCACGTTCATCTTGTAATTGCCTACGTGGTAATTGCTTACGTGGTGTTGTCGTAAAACGCCATTTGTAAACTGTTGTATTTTCAACTGTGGTGTAATATATTTTGTTTTGCATGAAATATATCTTTCTCGTGTATGCAGTCAACATTATCTCAAGTTCAATTGATTTGCTGATCGAGGGCACAACGCGAGTCTATAAATTCTAAACCGCATATTGGGGACGCCATCAGCGCTAAACAAACAGTGTCGTTGTTCTGTTACTGGATTTAGCACGAGTGTGTGTTTGATTCCGCAAAATACTTTGTTGTAGTCGCGATAAAATCCAAAGACTGCTAAGCGGCAGCATTATTGTGATTTGACGTGATCCAGCGGTAAATGCTTTTCGTTTAGCATATCCCTCATTGTATCCTGCATTTTTGATAATCAAATAGTTTATTATATCAAACATAGCTGTTCCATTAGCCGCAGCTAATGGTGGAGTAAGTTCAAATTTAATACAAACTATCGTAAGTAAAGCTCTTAAAGCAGCGTCATTTGCGGTTGCATCTAATGCTACAATTCGAAGTAGATCAGAGCTGTCGATTAAATAGGGTCTAACAGTAGCCAAATTAACACCGGCGTCCGCATTAGGTATAAATCTGTTAAGAATAAAATCATTTGATGAGGCTCATCCAGTGCCAGTTTCTTTGAACCAAACCATATTTGTCGCCACCGACCACGAGTAATCGTTGCTGAACAAAGCAGTATTAAGTATCCTGCATGCAACATGCACATATCCGAGAATATCTTCTACTGTTTGATTTGCAAGTTGATGACATAACACTTTCGAACAAACTCCAGCCGTTGTTGACCAAAATCACTTCAGTTCCAGCTGAGAGATTATCACCAGTTGCGGTTGTTATTTCTCCACGTACTTCAAGTACGACCTTGTGCGGCAACAAAAACACATCTTCGTCTCGTGCATTATATGTCCTGATGCCATCTTTGTCAGGTTGGTTTCATTTTTTGTCAAGATACTCGACGTAGTCAAATTCTGTTGTTGAGTCGTCAGTGCTAAATTCTTCGGTAAGATCAAGATAATCTTTCACAGACATTATTTTATTTGTGATCGCTCGACAAAATTTTAAACGCGTCAATGTCCGGTCGTAGTCTAGTCGACGATATTAGTCTTCGTATAATTTGTTCTTCGCGTTGAGATAATAGTATCTTGCTTGTAGCTATCATTGCCTGTGTTGTATCTGATGTTGGTTCGATAGTTGAAATTACATGTGCGACATATTTTGCATCAGGTAAAGGTTTGCCTTTGATTTTCTCGGCGATCATTTGTCCAACTGCAGTACCTGCTGAAGATGTGGCTCCTGTTGCAAATGCTTTTGATGCGTCTACGTCAATTGGTGCAACTTTATTTGCGATACCCGGTAGCTCTTCAACAATTTTAGTTAATATATATCGAAAAAGTCTCCCTACAAACTTTCTTCGATAAATATTTCTTTGGTTCATCTTTGCTATTGATAAACGCGTGATAAGATTAGTTGATGGATCTCAAATGTAAAGAATAGGTAACTATTTCGTTGTTACGATCAAGTTGCTATATTTATCCTAAATATTTAATTTTCAAGATTGATCGGATAGTATACAATCTGACGAGGATTGACTTGTATCAGCGAACCCGGTGGAACATCTGGTGAGAAACTATAAATTGTCTGACCGCGACTGGCCCGTGCAGAGTAAGGTCCTGTTGCAATAGAACAATTTATCAGAATCGCATTTACTTGTATTATGCTAACCGGAACATCACCTTCGTAAGATATTGCTGTGTACGACATTATTGCCGTACAGTTGATTCTTAGAACGCAGCATTAACGCGATGCTTGTCGGTGGTGAAAATCAATTATTAATTCTTGAACGTAACATATTCTAGTTCGGCAACAACTCGAAATTGTCAGCGAGGCCACTCTTTTTTCTTATTAACTCTTTTATTGTCTTATTGACGTTGTATGCACCTTGTGGCATTTTAAATGAGGTCCTGAATTAAACTCTAAATCGTTATTCGTTTCATGTTTTAACATTAGCGATAGAATGCCATGCTGTTGCGGAAATTAATCCAATTTCTTATTGTCGACCTGGGTCAAGTTGTATTGGCGGATTACAATTGACAAAACAGTTTTGACCTGTCAGATGATAATTGAGAAGAATCAAGCAATAGCATGGTTGATATCATCTTTTATTTTTTACTGTTACAGTAAATCGTTATGCAAAAATTTCATATTTACCCGCTGTCAATGACCCATTGACGATCAAGTATATTTACGATTTCATTATCGATGTCATTGCTGAGCTATCTGCATCATTAAACAATATTAACAGCAATAGTCGGTCAACCATTTCCGCCAAATCCAACATTTTCATCAGGTAAAAACCTATTTAGACCAAAATAGTATTAACCAAACACTCTTTTATAAGGTAAAATTGTAGGGGAAGCTTTCTTTTCTCAGCTGTTATTGTTTTTGCTGTATCAAGCATTACTTTCGCGATAATTCATTTGGTAAGAGAATGTGAGTGTTCTACTTTTTCTATTGTATCCCGTGCATTTTTAAGTAAAAATACATTTTGTTTTGATCGCAATCTCAGATATTTTTCTTTACTCTCGTGACAATTCTTCTATTCTGTTCGTTTTGAAAAATCGATAATTAGTCTTCGCAATTCATCAGGATTATTTGTCACCCTCGCTAGTTCTTGTTATAACGCAACCGGATTGTTAATTAACCTCTTTAATTCAGTGAGCCGTGCAACAGGATCGGCAATATTTTCGACAAGTGTTCCAGCAATTTTTCGTTTTCTTTTTTCGATTTCTCTACAAGTACCCCCAGCAAACCATTTTCTTTTAATTTTTCTAGTCCATCTCCGGATAACGTTGACGAATCAGGTTGTTTGCCCAGTAACGATTCTGTAATTGATTTAAAAAGTTTAGCTGTTTCTTCAGCTGTGAATACTTGTCCTTGATGTTCCTGTTTAACTTTTTCCTTTAACGCAGCTCTTGTAGTAGTATAAGAAAATGGGGTTAGTAGCGCATTTCCATCAAATAAGCTTTCTTTCAACCTAAAAACAGCTCTATCAGCGAAATTAATTTTCAGAAAATCGCGAAAACTCAAGAAAAAACATCAAAAAAGCTTTCCATATTACATTATTTATACTTTATAAAGCACCGATCATTGTAAAACATACTTGTTAATTAACATTTTCCCTATAACGATTGCTGTTCAGTAAACAAATCATTCTATCATGAACAGATGTAGTAGAAGGCTCAGAAATCAATGACGAATGAAATGAAAAACTACAAGCGTTCAATCGGTCAAACAAAAAATCTATAGTAGCGCAATTTTCAATTTTCCTTCCAACGAAGGCTCAGATTGTTGTTTAGACAGTTTCTATTTTAATGTGGATTTGTTGATTAGAAGCGTTCTAAACAGGTTTGTTAAAAAATCTATAGTAGCGCAATTTTCAATTTTTCCTTCCAACGAAGGCTCAGATTGTTGATTAGACAGTTTCTATTTTAATATGCATTTATCAAAAAATCTATAGTAGCGCAATTTTCAATTTTTCCTTCCAACGAAGGCTCAGATTGTTGTTTAGACAGTTTCTATTTTAATGTGGATTTGTTGATTAGAAGCGTTCTAAACAGGTTTGTTAAAAAATCTATAGTAGCGCAATTTTCAATTTTTCCTTCCAACGAAGGCTCAGATTGTTGTTTAGTCAGTTTCTATTTTTGATGTGGATTTGTTGATTGGAGGCGTTTGTTAAAAAATCTATAGTAGCGCAATTTTCAATTTTTCCTTCCAACGAAGTCTCAGATTGTTGTTTAGTCAGTTTCTATTTTTGATGTGCGGAGGTGTTCTAAACAGGTTTGTCAAAAAATCTATAGTAGCGCAATTTTGAATTTTTCCTTCCAACGAAGGCTCAGATTATTGTTTAGTCAGTTTCTATTTTGATGTGCGGAGGTGCTCTAAACAGGTTTGTCAAAAAGTCTTTTTCAACGAAGGCTCAGATTTGAAAAAATGAAAAGATTATAAATATAATGAGAAGAACATTTCCTGTTGACCTGCACACATCAAATGAAAAACCTTTTGTATCAAGTAAAACTTTTGCAACAAAATCTGGCGAAGTTTACCCAGCTATATGTACGAAAGTTTAGGCATTTGACCTGGTAAATAAAATTACGGTCATGTTTGATTCAATAAGTTACGCAGCAACTGGTTTGCGGACAAATAAAAGAAATATTTTTACCTATAATTGTATCGATAGGAGAGACGGAACGTTCTGGGTATGTTATAAGATAAATAACCCAGGAGATGAAGAAAAATTAATAAAATTGAAGAATGACCCGGGCGTAAATATCTATAAGCACATGTTTGATCATATACCTGAAAAAGTGAGACTAAAATACGGGGAAGAAATAAAAGCTCAGCAGATTGAGAAATTTCTTGCTAACAAACGATTACGAGGATAGGTAACTCGATTAATGATTATGTCGATTCATTTATTGCTAACAAATGACCTAACGCAAGAGTATCAACTCCGTTTTCACACCAGCGTTTATCATCAAAGTTACTCAACGCGTGTTTTACTAATCTGTCAGTTTTTAATTGATGTTTATAAGACCTAATCGTGTACATCGTAGCAAAATGTCTTGAGGAATTATTGAGTACATCAACATAATCGCTATGTTTTATCTTGCTCTTGACAATACACTTTTTAATACCTTTCAACTGTTTTGTTTCTTTACAATCTGCTGTTTTTACAGAGTACATTTTACTCCGCAAACCAACGAACTCTAATACCGGCCTAAAACAGAACTCGTCTTTCATTTTTCCCATAACTTTTTTGTTAGTAGGATCATGAAACGGGTTGTCTCTCGGCACATCGGACAAATCGAATTCGTCCTTATGATCATAAATGTCTTGGTAAATATCATCTGTAAATACCTGGTATACCAGCGAATCGGTATCAGTAAATAGTAACTTCGAGTTGGGCCAAACTTTTTTAGTAAAATTATAATGAAAATCGTACATGAGCCACTTCGACGTCTCTAGTACAGTAGCACCGACAAAGATCGGCTTGTTCAACTTCAGGTTTGTTTTGTATTTCTTAACTAGCACAAGATTATCGTTTATACGCACTGACCCATCAAATGCATCAGATGCGACTAATTTGGATAAGCGTTCCTTGCGATTAACAACTTCAATATCGACGCGTTTACGTATATTTTCCATCGTCTTACCAAATACCGAGTTGTTCATCAGCTTGAAAAAGTCCTTTTCAAAATCTGTTGTTGCTTTGGTTCTCATGTCATTGTTAAACTTGATGTACTTTGACATCCACCTCGATTGTTTTATTCGCAGTATTTTGTGAATTTTAACTAATTTTAGCCCATGATCAAGTGCCTGCTTAAGATTTCTGTAATGACACACATAATTACGTTTGTCTAACAAATTTGGTATTAGCTTAGGTATCATACAAGGCTTTCCTGTGCGATTATTAAGTTGCTCTTTTGATAATAGTGAATCTAATGTTATCATCTTTTCTGGCAGAAACGGATAATCATTATGCGCGTTATGCAGTTCTTGCGGATAATCAACATCAACTTCAAGGTAATAGGTATAATCGGCTTCTGATAAATCTTTCGTTAAGTTTTCAGTGTCAGTTAGAAACTGTTCTACTTCAACCCAACAATCAACCGCATATGGCATCGATTGGGACATGGCCCAGTTGTATAACGCATTTTTGTCTAAGTATATGATATAACAACTAGGCTGATTCGGGTCATAATCTTTGAGATACTTATTGTTAGCACAAGCATATTTATGACTTATAACAGAAATGCCTCCACGAATGGCCCGTTCAAAGAACAAGTACATGTCAATATTCCCATCAGTGATTAAGTCTGTCGTTGCGCCTGTGATTTTGTATAACGCGTCCCATGACAAACCTGGTGATGAAAAGTACCAACAAGGGTCAAGTTTATACTGACTTATCGATGTTCTGCGAAAACTTTGAAATATATCATCGAGTAATAAAACATCTTGTATCAAGTAAATGTCCATATAATCGCCGATTGTTTTACAACGAAACTCATTCCAAACCTTGATCGCATGATTATACTCATCATCAGTAATATTCTCACCAGATAATTGTGAATAAAATTTATCTTTTTCTGGCAAAGCTGTTTCATCAAGTTTATTATAATCATCAATATACTCATATGGAAAGATGCCTTTCTTTTTCATCAACTCGACGTTATCGGTAAAATACTCGCTAAGCGAACTAAAATTACTACAATTTTTTGCTAAGGCGTCTAATGATGATGCCATAAATTGCATGCTGTCGATAAATCTCAATGGCCCAACTGTTACAGACATAAACTTTTCATAGTTGTTAGGAATTGCGCTAATCGATTTGTTTTTACAGAGCTCAACAATATCGGGGTGACCAAGTGCGGTTATAATGAAATGACCATCATATCCTCGGAAATTATGAGCTATGCACGGAATAAAATCGACCTTATGAAAATTGTCTTTACAGTACTTATGAGCGGCTCCAAAATACCTTCCTGTCAAATAACAATAGTCAAGTACTCTAAACATAGGTTTTCCTGGAACGTTTATTATTTTTCTGCTAAAATTTTGATCGCAAATATGGCATTTCTTTGATCCGCGAAAATGCTCACGATCATCATCAGTTAATGTAATTACCGGTTGTATTGACAGCTTTTGATAGATTTTATCCGCCTCAATAAACAAATTTTTAAGCAGCCACACTGCAGCATCTTCATCAGATTCGCTTGTTCGTCGATAGATTTTAACTGGTTCTGATAGCTTCGGATCTACAATACAAGTTATTTTATATGCAACAGAAACGGGTACATGTTTGGCCAGATGAACTGTCTCAGACACATTTTCATTCGCGGATGATTGATGATTAATGCCTGGTTGTATCGATTCGAAATCATATGTTATTGTGAAAGGTGCTACGGCTGCATTTTTAAACTTGTTAAACTTCAGTGATTTCTTTTCATCGCTCGGCAAAGTTGTTCGTTGTTTATAAACACAACTTTTCAAATGAGTCTGTAACTTTTCATTGTCATGAAAGCCATGCAAACACTTATAACAGAAAATCAGCTTTTCCTTATGATGTGTATATTGCTTACCAAGTAGCCCATTAAAGTTCTTTATCAGCGAATAATGTTTTTTATACATCAAAAGATTAATTGTATTGGGGCCGGCTAGTGCTGATATTCTTATCGGATAAACTTTACAAGCATCATCAAGTCCAAACACATTAATTCCACCAGGTAATAACTGCTTATTGATATCTTCTAACTTTCCAATCTGTTTAATATCTATTGGAAATGAAATGCCAGTAATATTAATTTTTGACAAATGTTGTTGATACTTCGTAGCTCTATTCGCGTCTTTACCGGCCGGAAACAGATGCGCTAATATGCTCCACAAAATGCACTTGTCATCATCAGCTTTAACGTTAATGACGCAGTGAGTATCTATAATTCTCTTTGGTAACTTTACAAACTTGCCAACACGTAATGGATCATATTTATAACTATGCACTAATAAATAATCTTTTGAGGTTAATGTCCAACCTGATCCGGATCGCGTATAATTATCAATTTTATCTTCGATCTCCTGAGAAATTATTGCAGAAATTTTATCAATATCATCATCAACATAAACAACTTTTGATTGTGATTTCATATACGGCCGCACATATTTTTCTGCATCAACAGCACGAGTAAACGTAACTCGAAGTTCCACGATTATCTTTACACGTGGCTCTTTAACAAGTATATGTTTGATAACCGCTTTTATAACATTTTCAAGCGGTGCTGTAACTTCATCAACTCGATGAGTTTTAGTGAAGCCAGCAAATGATGATTTTACTTCATTGATTTTAAACATATTATTTCGTAGTTCTATAAGCTCATTTTGTAATCGTTGTAAATCTGCAGTTGATATCGGATATTTTGGTTTTATTCCGGTCAATTGTTCATAGTCGTTCATAATACGCATTACTTTTTTTCGGCTAGTGCTGATATTCTTATCGGATAAACCTTACAAGCATCATCAAGTCCAAACACAATAATTCCACCAGGTAATAACTGCTTATTGATATCTTCTAACTTTCCAATCTGTTTAATATCTATTGGAAATGAAATGAAATATTATCTTTCTCGCGCCTTTTTATAGCCAACAGGAATTGCTCGTAGTAATTTTTTAGGGTAATATCAAACGGCTATAAAAAGGCGCGAGATATTATCTTTCTATAAAAATAATTATTTTTTTTTTAATTTTTTTTGTTTGTTTATTATACGACATAATGCCAAAAACTACTTTTGTTAAAGACAAAGATGAGCAGATAATTGCTAATCTCAGAAAAAAGAAAAGTGCGCATGAAATTGCAAAACATTACAAAATTGGTACTGCAAGAGTATATGAGATTTGGAAGAAATTTGATGTGGATAATAATGTTGTTTCTGATCATGAAAACGCGCCACATCTCAACGATGATTGTAACAGCATGCCTCATAATAAAATAATAACAATTTCTGATCATGAAATTGCGCCCCTTGTTAACAATAATTGTGGCGAAATAAATCAGCTCAATGAAATCATTGATGAGCAAAAGTGCGACATAAATCGACTCAATGAAATTGTTGATGAGCAAAAGTGCGACATAAATCGACTCAATGAAATTGTTGATGAGCAAAAGTGCGACATAAATAAGCTCAATGAAATTGTTAATAAACAGAAATGTGAAATAAATCGCATTAATAAGCAAAATACCGATTATGTGGCACAAATTGCTGAGCATAAAAAGTCAATAGAAAACCTGATATATGAGCAAAATATTAATAAGGAAAGAATTGGCGATCTTGCAAAAATAAATCAACATTTGACGCTAGTTGTGGCAAATTATGATAAAAAATGGGCCATATGATAAATAACATAAAAAATATTATTTTTGTCATCCGTTGGTTATTTTTGCCTTCATGAAATCAAAAATATTTGACATGTTCTGACAGAAAAGTGCTTATTTTGCGCAGATTTGTGCAGAAAAAAATGAAGTAATCAAGCAGCAGCGTTGTTGACATCTTATTTTTACTTGTTATATAAAAATTAATTCTATACAACCTCCATAAAATCAATGATAGACGGCGCCTGTTGCTTTCTTACTTTTAGCTACGATGATCTTGTTATGTAGTAATACACAATTGCACGATAATTTTTACCACCGCATTTGTTACAAATATCAGCTTTACCTCGTACTCCAACACCACAGCTTAGACACGGTTTTGGACCTTTTGATCCGCATTTTATTTTCGGTTTGTGTATGCCGCAATATTCCTCATAACAACGCCTGTTACAAAGTTCAGTTTGTCCTTGAGGCAGGTATTTATAATGATTTTGGCCGATTGGGAATGGCATTGTTATATATTATTAATATTTTTTGTTTTTAAATCATGTTAATTTTTAAGCAAAAATATTTTAATTAGAGAATTTTATCTAAACATATACTATATATATAGGATGTCAAATGCGATGATGCAGCGAACGAAACAAACGCGTTCAAACGTTGCTAAGCGCATTATGGGCTTATACGAATCAATCACAGGAATAAAACCAGATTATCCAAAATCAAATACTGCACTATCCCAGTTACAAGAAGAAATCCAGCGCAGGTTGTTTAGACCAGTACTCGTTGATATTGAGTCTCATAGAGGTCTTAGCAGAAAAACAAAACGAGATCGTCATGAAAAAGTAATGCGTATTATGAACGACTATGAACAATTGACCGGAATAAAACCAAAATATCCGATATCAACTGCAGATTTACAACGATTACAAAATGAGCTTATAGAACTACGAAATAATATGTTTAAAATCAATGAAGTAAAATCATCATTTGCTGGCTTCACTAAAACTCATCGAGTTGATGAAGTTACAGCACCGCTTGAAAATGTTATAAAAGCGGTTATCAAACATATACTTGTTAAAGAGCCACGTGTAAAGATAATCGTGGAACTTCGAGTTACGTTTACTCGTGCTGTTGATGCAGAAAAATATGTGCGGCCGTATATGAAATCACAATCAAAAGTTGTTTATGTTGATGATGATATTGATAAAATTTCTGCAATAATTTCTCAGGAGATCGAAGATAAAATTGATAATTATACGCGATCCGGATCAGGTTGGACATTAACCTCAAAAGATTATTTATTAGTGCATAGTTATAAATATGATCCATTACGTGTTGGCAAGTTTGTAAAGTTACCAAAGAGAATTATAGATACTCACTGCGTCATTAACGTTAAAGCTGATGATGACAAGTGCATTTTGTGGAGCATATTAGCGCATCTGTTTCCGGCCGGTAAAGACGCGAATAGAGCTACGAAGTATCAACAACATTTGTCAAAAATTAATATTACTGGCATTTCATTTCCAATAGATATTAAACAGATTGGAAAGTTAGAAGATATCAATAAGCAGTTATTACCTGGTGGAATTAATGTGTTTGGACTTGATGATGCTTGTAAAGTTTATCCGATAAGAATATCAGCACTAGCCGGCCCCAATACAATTAATCTTTTGATGTATAAAAAACATTATTCGCTGATAAAGAACTTTAATGGGCTACTTGGTAAGCAATATACACATCATAAGGAAAAGCTGATTTTCTGTTATAAGTGTTTGCATGGCTTTCATGACAATGAAAAGTTACAGACTCATTTGAAAAGTTGTGTTTATAAACAACGAACAACTTTGCCGAGCGATGAAAAGAAATCACTGAAGTTTAACAAGTTTAAAAATGCAGCCGTAGCACCTTTCACAATAACATATGATTTCGAATCGATACAACCAGGCATTAATCATCAATCATCCGCGAATGAAAATGTGTCTGAGACAGTTCATCTGGCCAAACATGTACCCGTTTCTGTTGCATATAAAATAACTTGTATTGTAGATCCGAAGCTATCAGAACCAGTTAAAATCTATCGACGAACAAGCGAATCTGATGAAGATGCTGCAGTGTGGCTGCTTAAAAATTTGTTTATTGAGGCGGATAAAATCTATCAAAAGCTGTCAATACAACCGGTAATTACATTAACTGATGATGATCGTGAGCATTTTCGCGGATCAAAGAAATGCCATATTTGCGATCAAAATTTTAGCAGAAAAATAATAAACGTTCCAGGAAAACCTATGTTTAGAGTACTTGACTATTGTTATTTGACAGGAAGGTATTTTGGAGCCGCTCATAAGTACTGTAAAGACAATTTTCATAAGGTCGATTTTATTCCGTGCATAGCTCATAATTTCCGAGGATATGATGGTCATTTCATTATAACCGCACTTGGTCACCCCGATATTGTTGAGCTCTGTAAAAACAAATCGATTAGCGCAATTCCTAACAACTATGAAAAGTTTATGTCTGTAACAGTTGGGCCATTGAGATTTATCGACAGCATGCAATTTATGGCATCATCATTAGACGCCTTAGCAAAAAATTGTAGTAATTTTAGTTCGCTTAGCGAGTATTTTACCGATAACGTCGAGTTGATGAAAAAGAAAGGCATCTTTCCATATGAGTATATTGATGATTATAATAAACTTGATGAAACAGCTTTGCCAGAAAAAGATAAATTTTATTCACAATTATCTGGTGAGAATATTACTGATGATGAGTATAATCATGCGATCAAGGTTTGGAATGAGTTTCGTTGTAAAACAATCGGCGATTATATGGACATTTACTTGATACAAGATGTTTTATTACTCGATGATATATTTCAAAGTTTTCGCAGAACATCGATAAGTCAGTATAAACTTGACCCTTGTTGGTACTTTTCATCACCAGGTTTGTCATGGGACGCGTTATACAAAATCACAGGCGCAACGACAGACTTAATCACTGATGGGAATATTGACATGTACTTGTTCTTTGAACGGGCCATTCGTGGAGGCATTTCTGTTATAAGTCATAAATATGCTTGTGCTAACAATAAGTATCTCAAAGATTATGACCCGAATCAGCCTAGTTGTTATATCATATACTTAGACAAAAATGCGTTATACAACTGGGCCATGTCCCAATCGATGCCATATGCGGTTGATTGTTGGGTTGAAGTAGAACAGTTTCTAACTGACACTGAAAACTTAACGAAAGATTTATCAGAAGCCGATTATACCTATTACCTTGAAGTTGATGTTGATTATCCGCAAGAACTGCATAACGCGCATAATGATTATCCGTTTCTGCCAGAAAAGATGATAACATTAGATTCACTATTATCAAAAGAGCAACTTAATAATCGCACAGGAAAGCCTTGTATGATACCTAAGCTAATACCAAATTTGTTAAACAAACGTAATTATGTGTGTCATTACAGAAATCTTAAGCAGGCACTTGATCATGGGCTAAAATTAGTTAAAATTCACAAAATACTGCGAATAAAACAATCGAGGTGGATGTCAAAGTACATCAAGTTTAACAATGACATGAGAACCAAAGCAACAACAGATTTTGAAAAGGACTTTTTCAAGCTGATGAACAACTCGGTATTTGGTAAGACGATGGAAAATATACGTAAACGCGTCGATATTGAAGTTGTTAATCGCAAGGAACGCTTATCCAAATTAGTCGCATCTGATGCATTTGATGGGTCAGTGCGTATAAACGATAATCTTGTGCTAGTTAAGAAATACAAAACAAACCTGAAGTTGAACAAGCCGATCTTTGTCGGTGCTACTGTACTAGAGACGTCGAAGTGGCTCATGTACGATTTTCATTATAATTTTACTAAAAAAGTTTGGCCCAACTCGAAGTTACTATTTACTGATACCGATTCGCTGGTATACCAGGTATTTACAGATGATATTTACCAAGACATTTATGATCATAAGGACGAATTCGATTTGTCCGATGTGCCGAGAGACAACCCGTTTCATGATCCTACTAACAAAAAAGTTATGGGAAAAATGAAAGACGAGTTCTGTTTTAGGCCGGTATTAGAGTTCGTTGGTTTGCGGAGTAAAATGTACTCTGTAAAAACAGCAGATTGTAAAGAAACAAAACAGTTGAAAGGTATTAAAAAGTGTATTGTCAAGAGCAAGATAAAACATAGCGATTATGTTGATGTACTCAATAATTCCTCAAGACATTTTGCTACGATGTACACGATTAGGTCTTATAAACATCAATTAAAAACTGACAGATTAGTAAAACACGCGTTGAGTAACTTTGATGATAAACGCTGGTGTGAAAACGGAGTTGATACTCTTGCGTTAGGTCATTTGTTAGCAATAAATGAATCGACATAATCATTAATCGAGTTACCTATCCTCGTAATCGTTTGTTAGCAAGAAATTTCTCAATCTGCTGAGCTTTTATTTCTTCCCCGTATTTTAGTCTCACTTTTTCAGGTATATGATCAAACATGTGCTTATAGATATTTACGTCCGGGTCATTCTTCAATTTTATTAATTTTTCTTCATCTCCTGGGTTATTTATCTTATAACATACCCAGAACGTTCCGTCTCTCCTATCGATACAATTATAGGTAAAAATATTTCTTTTATTTGTCCGCAAACCAGTTGCTGCGTAACTTATTGAATCAAACATGACCGTAATTTTATTTACCAGGTCAAATGCCTAAACTTTCGTACATATAGCTGGGTAAACTTCGCCAGATTTTGTTGCAAAAGTTTTACTTGATACAAAAGGTTTTTCATTTGATGTGTGCAGGTCAACAGGAAATGTTCTTCTCATTATATTTATAATCTTTTCATTTTTTCAAATCTGAGCCTTCGTTGAAAAAGACTTTTTGACAAACCTGTTTAGAGCACCTCCGCACATCAAAATAGAAACTGACTAAACAATAATCTGAGCCTTCGTTGGAAGGAAAAATTCAAAATTGCGCTACTATAGATTTTTTGACAAACCTGTTTAGAACACCTCCGCACATCAAAAATAGAAACTGACTAAACAACAATCTGAGACTTCGTTGGAAGGAAAAATTGAAAATTGCGCTACTATAGATTTTTTAACAAACGCCTCCAATCAACAAATCCACATCAAAAATAGAAACTGACTAAACAACAATCTGAGCCTTCGTTGGAAGGAAAAATTGAAAATTGCGCTACTATAGATTTTTTAACAAACCTGTTTAGAACGCTTCTAATCAACAAATCCACATTAAAATAGAAACTGTCTAAACAACAATCTGAGCCTTCGTTGGAAGGAAAAATTGAAAATTGCGCTACTATAGATTTTTTGATAAATGCATATTAAAATAGAAACTGTCTAATCAACAATCTGAGCCTTCGTTGGAAGGAAAAATTGAAAATTGCGCTACTATAGATTTTTTAACAAACCTGTTTAGAACGCTTCTAATCAACAAATCCACATTAAAATAGAAACTGTCTAAACAACAATCTGAGCCTTCGTTGGAAGGAAAATTGAAAATTGCGCTACTATAGATTTTTTGTTTGACCGATTGAACGCTTGTAGTTTTTCATTTCATTCGTCATTGATTTCTGAGCCTTCTACTACATCTGTTCATGATAGAATGATTTGTTTACTGAACAGCAATCGTTATAGGGAAAATGTTAATTAACAAGTATGTTTTACAATGATCGGTGCTTTATAAAGTATAAATAATGTAATATGGAAAGCTTTTTTGATGTTTTTTCTTGAGTTTTCGCGATTTTCTGAAAATTAATTTTCGCTGATAGAGCTGTTTTTAGGTTGAAAGAAAGCTTATTTGATGGAAATGCGCTACTAACCCCATTTTCTTATACTACTCTTGTCGCAGCAAATTTCCTTAACCAATCAATCTCTGATTTATCCATTTTATTATACAACTTCCGACAAAATTGTTACAGAAATCTGTCAACACGACATCAAAACATTTTGGTCAGATCTAGTGCAAGTTTATCAAACAAGAAAAAGTTATATTTGTCTCTGGTTGCCTCATGATAAAGCTCAATAAACTTGTCTTTGTTTACGTCGCCACATTGTTCATTTGCAATATTCCGCACATCAACATTGTCAAGTCCGGGAAACAGTAAAACACAGTTAGTATAGTTAATCGCTAAGAATCAAATTTTAAGATTGACATCATTGTTTTATATTTTATGTTTGATAAAACTTTAATCACGCGGTAAGCATAAACAATGAGTTATTACACGAAATTCGGAAATCCGGGAAACAGTATAAATCAAGGAGTATTTCGCTGAAAAATCTGTCACCGTTATAAAAACACCGTGCAAGGTAGACCGCATTACATTTACAGTTGCGCGACAGTGAAAAATAAGATCTAATTTTATTCATCTCGCCGTTGTTCAGCGGATTGTCGTCAAGAACAGTTATATTTTGTTCGTGCGAATAAGGTTCTTTAATCGAAATTATGATCATGAATATATCTTCGCCGGCACCAAATTCATCGCGCAATCTTTCACTGTAATCGTTTAACAATTCATATTTATCCTGCTGTGTATTATTCCTGTAAATGTATACCCAATAGTAGTTAAATCCGTCGTTGAGCAGTAAATTCATCTACAAGTTTGTTTTACCAGATCCTGTCAGCTCAGCTATCAAGTAATGACAATCGGCAGATCCTTATTGTTTTTTGTATTTCATCAATCGCTAACTTTCAAAGTTTAAGATTGACATCATTGTTTTAAATTTTATGTCTGATAACACTTTTGTCACGCGGTAAGAATAAACAATTAGTTATTACACGAAATTCGGAACAACATTAACAGGCGTCTGCAGACACGGTAACAAATGGAACAGTTGATTCATGAAAGTATCTCGCAAATTCTGAAGGTACAGTTACAGGCAACATTGATATGTCCGGTCAGCGAATATTAGATCTTGAGACAAAATACCCACAGATAAGTTAGACCAGACACAGGCGGCAAGTTATGCACAACTTAAATCTGTCGACGATGCCAAATTGTCGGTGGAACTTTAAGTGGCGATCTAACGATGATTGGTGGAAACGCGTATTAGGTTTAGAAACTGCTTACCCATTAGACAATACAAACTCGTCACAAGCAGTAAGTTATGCTCAACTTGAATCTGCCGCCGATTGCATGTTGTCGCTGTCTGTTGATACAATGTCAGGTGATATCGATATGTCAACCAAAGTAATAATCAACCTTGAGTCGGCATGTCCACCAGCGAATGTAGACTCGTCACAAGCAGTAAGTTATGCACAGTTCAAATCGGTCGACTATAGCAAGTTGCCACAGTCTGGCGATAAGATGACCGGAAACGTTGATTTGTCAGGTGAAAAAAAAATATTTCTCCACCTGAACCTGATAACGGTCAGGCAGTAAGGTTTGCCCAGTTAAAGTCTGTTTACGGTAGCGCCCTTAAGAAAACTGAAGACACAATAACCGGTAACTTGGTAATGCGTAACAATTATAAAATAACTGGATTATCAGTAAATTCACTTCGAAGTTTTTCAACAGACGCGGTATGTTATGTACAACTCAAAGGAACGTTAACTCCGTATTTAAAACTAGCTGGTGGATCGATGACTAGTATTATTGACATGGGCGGAAAGGTTGTTTACAATTCACAACTTGAAAAAAAAACAATGTTGGAAAACAATGAATGGTTAACCAATGTCAAATTTGTCAAAACCATTTTCGTCAGATTAGATGGTGCCAGCGATAATAATGGGCGCCAACAAAATAACTGTTACTTGGCGTTAGTAGGAGGCACATTGACAGGTTTTATTGACATGGGCAATACCACAATTACAACAAATTATGCTTATGTTGATTTGACAATTAAATCCTACGTTGATAGTGTTTCTGGTGGCAGCGTGAAACGAATAATAAATAATTTTGGGTATATTCAGACACTTGTTGAATCGTTCGACAACCGATGAGGGGTGTTTCTGGCGAAGTAACCCTAAAAATCACCCAAACAAATACTTTCGCGTAAGTCACCACAAAGACAACCCTCGGCCAGGCACTGGCGGCAGGGGTGTCCTCAAGGGTGGCAACGGAATGGCGGCTTTGTATTTGTTTGGGTGATTTTTTGGGTTACTGCGCCAGAAACCTACCTTATCTGTTACTACTTTCTCTTTTACAAATAATTAGAATGGAAGACTATATCACAGGAATAATCAACTTAATGTTTTGGTCATTGTTACAGTTTCAGGAATAATCACTTAAAGCAAATTAAAAACTGCTTCAAACGTAGATCAGTGTCTAAATTAAGCAGCTATTGCTATTTTAACATCTAAAGTTTAAAACACACACACACACACACACACACACACACACACATGACTGTGATTCCACTATCAGAATGTTTTTTTTTTTTGTCTTTTCTTCTCATGCAATGATGAAACGAGTGACATAAAATGTTTAAGTAGTTAGAACATAAAGGCATCATGGGATTAGTTTGTAACTCAGATTTGTTCTTGCACTACCACATAACCAAAGTAACTAGCGAGAGTTGCGTCATTTATCGACGATGCACTGTCTGAATATTGTAACAAATATCGGGCATGTCCTATCTGTATTTGGATCTCCGTTGATATATTCGATAGATTCGACTAATTAAGAATATGTCGAAGGAAAATCAGTGTTGGGAAGATACTTTTCAGATCGAGTAATTAGCCAACTAGTTGGTATAGTCGTGAGACTGAACCGTTGTTCACAAGACTTTATGGTATCATAAGTTCATTTTTATAAATTTGCAACAGTATAAACAATTAATATAAGCATATAATGGGATATTCTTAACTATATATATTTTTTAGAAATTAGAGATAAGACTAATTCACTCACTACAGAAAGGAAAAAAAAATCAGTATTAGGTGATTGTGTCCTGTTTCGTGGTACGTGGCAGAAAATACAAATCTTCAGCGTACAACTGCATACAGATAAATAGTAACAGGGCAAACTGGTGTGAAATTAACGAGTCGTGAATGCGTTTTATTTTGATCGGAAAGCATCTTTTGTGATTTTAGCACGTTTGAGTGTCCTTCAGTGACCTTGTCCGCTGTATTAATGCCCTTGGAAATAAACTGGAACAATGACTGCATGCCATACCGATCATATATTTCCCGCTGGCCTTAAATAAGACGTAGGATTTAGACTGAGGTACTCTTTTCCAGTTACCAATCTTACCAACGCTACAGATTGCGGTAGGCTACCGATTTGGTGGTCTTTTAACAGAATAACAATTCTGTACACGCATCATACATTTTTAAAAAGCGATTTGAATTTTTACGGAGATGATGTTTGTAGCATCTTTGAGGAAGCAGAGGAACTGGTAGAAAGTACTTGGTCTGCCATTTGACATTTAGTTGGTTATCAACTCCATCATCTTTGCAAGACTTAACTTGTAATGATAGGGAAGATTCTTTGCTACCAGCCGATTTAATCTGACCAGTGGTTTCATACTATCATGTCATACAATATTTGTCTGGGGGAGCCCCCCCCCCCCCAGCCCTTACTGCGACGAGACTATCTCCAAAACCCTTCCAAATGAGTCTTCAGCGCGTTGTGCCTGCTTTTCTATTAAATTTCCAGCATTTCAGTTCTCCTGTTTCTGTCTTAGTCTGTCTCGATAATGTTAACAAGGCACTAGCTGCTTTAACGCAATTGGTTCTTACAGCATAAGCAAAAAAATCTCGATCTAATGAATACAAACTTAATTTAAAATATACAGTAAATTTGTACACACTGATAAACTCCCAGTTCAAAAGAAATTTTGTCTTCCTCCCATGTTTGTTCTTCAATATTTATTGCAATTTTGTACGCTTGTAACGAATCCACATGTAAAGAGAACCCTGGTATAACGAATCCACCTGTAACGGCATCCCTGATATAACGAATCCACCTATAAAGAAAAACCGAATCAAGCAAAGTAACTTCGGAGTCCTTTTGACGAAATTCGATTGCTTGTAACAAACTCTGAAAAGGTTTTTGCTTAACCGATTCGCATTTGCCATTCATGTATGAGGGCGACTAAGTATCTTTCCTTTATATATACATGGAGTTTATATGCTCCAGGTATAATTAAATTAGGTGTTAATTTCAAATCAACCTATTATTCAATACCATCTTTATTAGAGGTTACATAAATTTTAGGTCACATCTTAAATTATTTTGCGGTTATTTCCTTCTAACATTCAAGGAAGAGAACAGCCCTAAGTATCGAACAAACTTGAAATTTAAGACGATATGAACGATTGTTTATTATCCTCGAATGTTATTGCTGGAACATTTGGAATACGCGTAGGACCTTGAGCACATACATAATGAAATCCAGATACGATTTTATCAAGTGTGTCATATTCACAGATAGAGGGGATAACATGAATTCGTTTTATGCATCAGGTATATAGGTTATCGATCCTACGATTCTATATTCGTAGCAAGAAACATCACAAGAATCAAATCTATAACTATACCTATAAGAAATTGAAGATACAGTCGCTTATTTTTGATAAGCTGATTGATAGAAAAACACATCGTAGACAGTACTATATGATGATTAGTATAATATATTATATACACAGTAAGTAGACTTACTTTTTACTGCAAGAATACAATTAACATTTTTTATGCTTACTTCCATGCGGGCTTGGGGATATATCACGGGCCAAATCGTCTCCAATAGGAGCATCCTCTGCCTTTTCATTTACCTGCTAGATTATTCGATTCGCATCGAAAGAGACGATGACGTTGAAAATGAATACTTTTTGTCGTAAGAGGAGACGAATGGATATTTAGGAGTTTGCGTGGAAGACTCGATATCAAAAGGAATTCTATCATGAAAACAGCAAGAGTACTCTCTCATCGCTTTGCACCTGACTTGATCTCTTCTTTATGAAATTGAAGGATAACATAATTAAAAGGTAATTTTAAGAAGAAAGTTTTTATAGTATTCTCACAGCATCACGTTTGTTTCAACATCTCTATCGATTTAAAAAACAGAAGGCACCTAGGATATAAAAATAACGTAGTCATTTCAATCATTGATTAATAATTGTAACCAGATTCTCACCAGAGGTCCCAACAATTGTCAACTTCTTGGCTTATCGAAACAAACGGGAATTTCCCTAGCAACGTGGTCGCAATATCTGCTTGGGCCAGTCTATGCTTAAAGCAACAGATATTCACCATCTTTGAAAATCTCAGTAATTACGTAAAGATTGGATTTGCATCTCTTTTCACACATGTATACAAGAGTTCCTCTTATGTATTTCTTTAATTTGTTTAGAAATAGCAAAATTAGATATTGCAAATATTAGACGCAGATGACAGAGATTTTGTCGCTAATATAGACTATTCTAGAAACAACAAATGGACAGCTAGCTGTCTTCGTGCTTGTTTACATCGGAGCTTCCGCTTCGTTGATAAACAAATAATTCGCGATAATCAGGTTAGAAATTATGAATCCTTGACGATTCTCGGTTTCAAACTTTTTTGGGGGGTGAGGGAGGTACAAAGCAACGGGAGGGTATGCGAATTCTATAACTCTTACTCACCTTTGATAGGTACAGTATCGCCGAACTTCTCAATGTTATCGTTCTTCGTTGAGCTAGGCACTTCATCTGACTTCACTTGCCAAATCAACTTTTATTTGTGGCTATGTCTTGCTCACTCTTACCGCTGTAAAATGGGAAATCCTGCTCTCTTTGAAAAAATTGCTGTGGTTATAATTTGTTTCCAGGAAACATTCAACAAGGATGGAGTCAAATCTAATTTTATCAATTTCGATCTACTAACTGATATATTTGTTTAGGCCAGCCTAATAATGGTATTATCAAAAGTAATGAAAAGTATAACATATATACATGAAAATTCATGTTATATAACCTCTGATTTCTTGGCTCAGATGTGAATGTGAATGAATTCAGAACAAAATGTAATTCTTTAAAATAACTTTTTTTTTGTGCATTTTAACTAGTAAGTTTTCTTTCCAACCAGTCAGTACGTAATTTTCTATAGAACTAGAATGGGTCTTTAGGTCCCTAGAGAATGCTTATATACTTTTGCATAGAATGAAGACAGGTATCTTTTTCACTAGAGAATGCGTATATGACTTCATATAGAACGAGGACATGTTTTTCTCTCTAGAGAATGCGTATATCTCTATCTATAATGAATACGTGTCTTTTTGTCTCTAGAAAATATGTATAAATCCTACATAGAATGAGGACATGTCCTTTTGTCTCAAGAGAATGTCTATAATATGATTTTACACAGAATGAGGACATGTCTTTTGTCTCTAGAGAATATGTGTATAATTCTGAATAAAATGAGGACAGGTCGAGTTGTCCATAGAGGTATAATCAGTCACATGAAGAAGCGTTTGAACAGGGATAATTTAATTCTGTGAAAATGTCTTATTTATGTTATGTAAAGATGCTATTTTAGTTGCTTTAATTCGTCATTTTCTGTATTTCAAAAGACACAAATGGACTTTATGGACACATTCAGAATGTTATTCAATGCCTATCACTCTTTAGTCATTATTTAACATTGACAGCGCTGTATTAGTCTACCAACTATGAAGATAAGGATGATCGTCATCAGTGTATATATTTCCTTCATGATATTATTAATATTATTGGCATGGGACTTCAGACTGAATCCCCGACTAGTCCTCGCTAAACCAGCGTCCGAGTCTATTATCTAAGAAGAAGCAAGCGATACTAACTTCATAAAAGTTGTTGATCTATAACTCATTTGGATATTAAACTGGCGCTTATTAAGTTAGATTGTAAGGGACATTAAGTAATTAGATTTTATCTAGTTCTTCAAACATTCTTGACTCAGACGTATTTAATGTCTTAATTTTGTGCTGCCACAAGAAAAACCCAAGATCTGTGATCGGGACAATTAAAGGAGATTCGAAGTCGATATCTCAGGAAACATTCTCTTTACGGATTGATTTGATTTTATATGTGGAAATATTGAAGCATTATGTTACGAAATCTCTGTTACAAATTAACGTTTTCTTCTTAAAAACATGTACCAATATTATTCAGAAAATCCATCTTTGGGATATATATATATATATATATATATATATATATATATATATATATATATATATATATATATATATATATATATTGAGAATGCCCTTACTCAAAAGCATGATATTTTAGGTGATTAAAATAAGGACATCTTGTTTCTATGATAATAACAGCAAATGATAATGAAAGAAAATATTATTGTCACAAATAGCCTACATGTTCTTTCGTTTGGGGTCATCGCTGTTGATATATTAATATATGTGTTTTCTCTATTCTTTCTTAATTGAGAGAAATATGGATATTTGAACACGCCGATTTTAACAAACTATGTAACACTACATTTTTGGGAGTATTTAGTTTCTGTCTTTGATATTTAATCAAGAAACAAAATATTTCCCTTATTTTTGTGAGAAATCAAAGCTATGTATTCCCCAAAAGAAATAAGGCAGAATAAGACCAAATGATAACCCATGATATGATCAACTCATGAAGAAGAGGCGAACTTATGAAAATGGTAGCAGGGTGGTGCTATGCTGAAGCGTAACTTTGAGCTTCTTAGCATCGATTCTAAAGCAAGTTTGCTTATATAATTTAAAAAAGTTTTCTTTTCCGGCGTAACTATCGGGAATATTTCATCTTGTGGTGCCAAAACGATGCAGTTGAACTCGTGGCTTCACCACTCTTGTCACTGTCACCCTTTTGTACCACAGGATGAAATGTATCCGGTATTAACGTAAGGAAAGAAACTATTCTATATTTATTTTTAAAATTTCTAAACTTTCAATCCCTATATGTAAGAACCACAAGTAGAGTAAAGCCACGGTACGTGGCTCAGCTTAAAGATTGATATAGAGGGTCAAGTGTTAGTGTAGAAATTATCAAGTACCTTAGTTTTGGAGACTTGATAATGTCGATAGTAGTGAATGGGGACGATATAGCGACAAGGAGGGTTTTATGTTAAATTTGGGTGTTTGCCTTATATTGACAAGGGAAATTTAACAGGGGGAATTTTAACATGGGTGGGACTATAGAGCGAAAAGGATGTATTGAACATAGAAAATGCATAGTGACAAAGGATTGGGACTGTTTAGCGATAAGGGGAATTGAACAGGGGTGATGTCCCAGTACTGGACACTGGCAACAATGTTGCAAGTGGCTGACCTCAATCGGGTGGAACAGTGTGGCAAGGGCTGACCTGAATACGCACAAATCTAGGGACAAATAGAGACATAGACATAGAGACGTGGTTAGATACAGGGTTAGAGATATAGACAGAAATAGAAATGGATGCCTGTAGTTGGAGGACAAAGGGGATTTTTCCATGGGTGGGACTGTCTAGGGACAATGGGAATTTAACATGGGACTATCTAGGGACAATGGGACCTTGAACATGGATGGGCCTGTCTTTGGACAATGAGGAAATTGAATAGGGCCTGTCTGAGGACAAGGGTAGAGGAAAAGGCACAACAGAGACTAGGACAGACATATACAAATGCAAACACGAGTTTTATATATAAAATATTACCTAGACCTGAAATTAAGAAGTTATGTTCATAAACGGTATATATATATATATATATATATATATATATATATATATAGCCTCAAGTTGTGTGACGATCCTATTTAAACACCCTAGCATCTATTTATAGCTATTACCTGTGGAAATTTCCATGGAAAGAAAACAAGTCTATATTTATAGCCTCAACTAGTGTGACCATCCTGTTTCAAAAAAAACTAGTATCTATTGATAGCTACTACCTGTGGAAATTACTATGGAAACCCCCAAGTCTATATTTAGAATATCAAAATTTCTAGCTTCATGACGGCACTGTACTGGACTCTAGGAGGATAATGGCAACAGTGTTGGAAGTAACTGCTCTGAACACTCGCTACTGTAGGTAGGTAGGTAGGTGAAATGAATCTGATAGGGACAAAGGGATTTTAATAGGGACAAACAAAGACCAACACACACACACACACACACACACACACACACACACACGCACAAACACTATTTTTGTGTTTAGGGTCAAGGGTTTTTTTAAAGATAAAGAAAACATACGCGCGCACACAAACACACACACATTCACACAAACGTACGCGCGCATACAAACACACATACACACAAACCTACGCGCGCGTACATACACACATACACAAAACCTTACCGTTCATACAAAAAAATATATAAAATCATCGCCAGCACCTTATTTTCTCTACTATACTTTTCTTCTTCTTCTCCTTGTCATCCTCCTCCTACTCTTCCTCCTTCTCTTCTATCTCTTGGGGTAGACATTTTGCTTAATTAGGCCACAGGGTTGTATGCGATGGTGTACTGGTTATTGAGTCAATGCAAATTTTGAATTGTTATTGCTATATGTACACTGTATAATTGTTACTAGGAGTAATTAGAGCTTCTGAGCCATGTGTTAAACATTATACAGCTATATTTGGTTCATTTTTACCATCTGCAGTTATAACTTCTTTGACATTTTTATATACATTTTAAGCTTACAATAAACATCAGGGATTTAAGTCACTGTGTTATTCCTGTCACTGATGGTATAGAACATATTGTGTTTAAGAGGAAATATTGTAATACTCAACAAGATAATCCATTCTCTCTAATGAATAGTTGCCATTTCTGTTATCAGCTGGATGCGAAAATCTTATTTTATTTTCGGGAGACCATTGCTTTGAAAGATGCCACGCATTTTCACTTATGTAGCGAAACATGTTGTGTAAAGAAAAATGTTATCGCTCCACGACAAGTCTTGCCGCTATTAGCCAGTGACATTGCGTATACTTTGGCGTGAGGAAAACATTTGTATACAGATAATTTGCATATTCTTCCGTTGTTAAAGTTTTGTGTTTCTTTCCAGCATTGATTTCCAACTGGTTTATCCAAACCAACTTTTCTCTTGTTTCTGAATTGTTTTTCCCTCCAGATCTGGGTTTTTGTAGTTGTATCTGTTGTCCTAGTTGATGAGCTAAATAAACTATTCGTGGCTGATTTTGTAGAGCGATTTTGTCTCCCCTAGGTGACAACAAGTATACATTGCTTTTCTGATCGCAATGTTTAGTTTTTTGTTGATAGTGTTCAATTTGGTGATGGCTGAAATTAGTATTTCATAATGTTTGGAAACGTGTTTGATAATTTTTTTATCATTCAAAGCCTTTGAAATAATTTTTACAACTGCTGTTCTAAAGCTAGTGAAGGGATCTGGAACAATTACAATAGTAGCTATTCCTAATAAACATAGCCAAGCTGCAGAAACAATAACTGGTTTAAACTGTTTCAGTTGCAGTCTCTAAAAATTCAAAAGTTTGCTTTCTATTTTCTATCTCCTTCTTATACCTTTTAAAGCGTTCACTCTACTTGATCAAATAAGATTTAATATGTTCAACGTTTTGCAGATGTATTCGTCCTAGCAAAGCCTTCTCTGAAGATCAGACAGAGTGTCATGAACTGGGAGCGCTACTTGTACTTCAACTGACAAAATATGTTTTTATGCTGCGAAGAAGTGTTTAATACAGAAAATAATGTATTCCTAAGTGTTTATTTGTATGATCATTATCGACTAGCTTCTTGAAAAGGCCATATTATTGCAACAGGAACAAGTCTGTATTCTGGCAAAATGAACAAGACACCAAAAGCTGGAAATAATTCTAGCTATGAAATACTAGATCATCCTGTTGTTTGCGTTTGCATTATTTAGTTTTGTGCGTTGTGTAATTTCCACGACTTGTGGTGCGTTTTGTCACAGCCTTTTTCACCTTTTTCTTTATACTCTCGATTTTTCCTTTTTCGTTTTTTTTTTCCCACGAAATTCTTGTAAACTATTTCCAGGTTGTTTAGTCAAAATAAACTTAGATGTTAAGCAAACCAACTAATATTTGACACTAGAGCCTAGACCTTAGAATCAGCCACAAAACTCAGATTTTACTGAATTTGTCTATAATGATCAATTTTGCTCAAATACGATTTTAGAGCCTCTTTCGACTAAAATTGTACTTTTTACATACTTTTCAAAATGAATTAAAGTTTGAACGCAAAATATTTTACCACAAATTGTTAACGTTTGGGTTTGGGATCTCATTTTGACAGCAATTCCAATGCCAACCCATTCCCATATTTAATTTTTATTGAATCTTCCAGTTAATGCATCTTAAACATGGCATAAATGCCCCGCTGGCCTTCAAAATACTTAAAAAGTTATTGGTGGTCCGATCATATGTTTTAGAATAGAGATTGAAACAACTGATGCCTATATGAGAATAAATGACGCGACGAGTTAGACATATGGTGGGCGATGGGATTGGGGATTGGATATGCAATAAAAATATGAGTAACATAACTCTCAAACTAAAGAAGAATAAATTCGACAAACCCATTCTTTGCATCCAAATGGTAACGGACTAACAAATTATAGGATAGCACAGCTGAATTAGATTCTTAGATCATATGTGAGTTCAAATTGAGTTGTGAGCAAGTTCAGGAGAGAGGCAGAGAGTCCGGGAGATTTTTCACTTGTAAAAGACAAAGAATTCGACATAATGCCATGTTTTGTGACTAGCACCATTCCCCACCGTCAACGCAATCATCAGATATCATATCAGTACATACAACTGCGCAAGAAGAGCAGACTCGGCAAAAGCTTAACAGTGGAGGCAAGAACAACGACAATGAAGTCGCAAGTCTTTCCAACGTAGTACCAATTTCTTAGAAGCGAGACAATAAAACTAAGAGCTAATTGGAATGGTCTGTATTGTAAGTTGTATTACCTATACGCTGATTTGACAAAACAACTAAATGATACTTGAAAATGTCTGTGTTTCTTTGAATGAATTTATCACTTAAATGTTACTTGAAGTGCTATTATTGTTTACGATTCAAGAACATACTAAGACATGTAAAAGTCAAATTTCAAAACATATTGAGCCACAGAGCCACAGAGCGGCACCTTTGGTTGTATAATGCCGAAGAAATGAAGCTAAGCGTTTTTCCCAAGGACACAACAAGTCACTCAACCCAAACTAAACCACTTCAAGAGAACTGTGCTGAAAACTAGATGAGTCCTCTTTCATACAATTCTAAACATATTTCTAGGTTCCTGAGTGGAAATATTTGGTGGCCTGCTGTCTAGAAATATATGGTAAAATTGCTGTTGGAAGATGAAGAAGGAAGTAGATGTTTTTGACTGATAAACATCGGACTGCGTAGGAAAACAGCAATAAATTTAATGTGGCTTAAACGTGCCGTTAAAACCAACAACAACAAGTAATGTACGTACATAAACAGTCAAAGGTAGGATACAAATCTGCTTGCGGTCATTTGTTTAAAAAAAAAATCTTGCTAGTCTAGGACAGCAAACATGTAACAGACAAGTATGTTTAATAGACGGAGAATAAAAGTACAACATAAATTAAGTAATGAAGAAAAACTTTATTGTTGTTTTGTTTAATCGTTAATTGATCAAGCATAAACATAAAATATCTACTTTTGCTTTAATATTTTGGAGAAAAATGCAATATAGTCAAGAAAAGACAATAAGGTTTAATTTTGTAAAATATTTATATTCAGTTCCAGAATAAAAGCCAACTACATATCCAAAAGTAGATTATTACCGAAAGAAATACCATCGATGCTCTATTTTGAGCTGAAATCTTGTGTAGTGATTTAAAGGTTTCCATACAATGGGTAAGTTATTAACAAAAACTAGTTTGTGCCTTTGTACCATGTGCTTTCACAAGTTATCTGACAGTCCATTAAGGTTTTCACGTTGTTTTCGTTACCATCGCAAAAATCACAATTGAACTGTACACATTGTCCAGATTTAGAGTTATAAAAGTATCTTCCATTATGGTCTTGCAATGTCATGAATCTTAGAGCAGACTTTATTCACACTGTCTTTGACAGCTGCTTAGGGTTCCGAAATTATTTGCGTTACCTCCGCATCCGCCATAAAAGAAATGATAGCACATTCCCATTTCCAGGTCAAAATAATAACTCTTGATTGATGCCCGGCAATCTCCTACCACCTTTGGTTGTAGACATGGGTTTGAAATAATTAAAAATATACTTCTCAGCAAATAACAATACAAAGAAAAACAAAAGCAGCCACGACATCAATACTACTACTACTATTACTACTACTACTACTACTACTACTACTACTGCTACTACGCGAATGATGGGTTTGTTTTTATATGGCAAATCTGCACATAATGGACTATATAGTATCAAGGCGATGGAATATGATAGCAATAAAGTGACTTGCTTTGACACATATCATACTAAAAGAAATACATCCAATCGCTCTTCAGAAATTACTTTCATTTTTCCCTAAATACATCCAATCATGTTTCAGAAATCGCTTTCCATCTTTGGATATCTTCAGTAGTTTTTGAGCGTTTCTTACTTGGAAAAAGTAATAGTTTAACCACTAATTGCTTTATCAATGTATTGCATTCCATTCAATATAACCTATTCCTAAATAGATACGGTTGATTTCTTACCTTTTGCAGAGAAGGAGGGATTATACAATTAGATAGACACATTATATTTGTATTGTCAGACAGAAAGCCATAACTCGTTTGCACTTCACGTTGAGTAGGAAGCATGTGACAAAAATATTTACCTTTAAATGCGACAAAAGAAAATAATTGTAAAAATCCAAATACAACAAGATAGAATAAATATATTCCCTAAATTTTTTTAATTTGTTGTTCACTTGCCGGTTAATTCATCTCTTAGATGATACCAATTATTCACTTTTTATTTTGTTTATTGTATACACTTTGAAGCTAATCTCTGCACATTTTTATATTATTTACATCTGGTTTTTCTGTTCTTTGTGAATGTTTTACATGTATCGATCAGAAAATTTCCTTATTGAGGAAATGAATGAATAAATGAACAAATAGTCCGTCAAAGTCTTTTCCTGTTGATAAATGACTGCGAGATATAGGAACTGTCCAGTTGTTTTCATCTGACATCCTAAATCTACTGGTATTAATAAGACTAAGTTTACAATCATCCAATTAATTATGTGAATAATAATTTTCATTATTGCAAACACAGGGATTTTAAAACGGCCTTATCGAGCCAAAGGTAATTTTGCCTCTTGTAAGCAAATAAATGGGTTTTAAAGCGCTCCGCAACTCCTTCCCCCTAAAAAAAGCATTAAAGGGAGCATGTGTACTATACTTACCCAGCTCAAATCCATTTCCTTGATTGTTGAGGAAAGGTGCCACGAGGACAATCATCAGAATGCATACACGTAGTATTTCCACTGCCTTTGACAAACCGAAAGAGACAAAAATATCAGACAATTTAATATGACAATGAAACCACAAAACTGCTCCATGCAAATTTTGAAGCACACCACAATGAATGAGATTCTTTTCAAATCCCAAAATGATCGGCAAATATGATTTCTCTCTTTAAAATAATTAATAATGACGCTTATATAATGAGAATAGTCAGCTCGGAGTTAGAGGTTCAGTAATTATGACTTTAGTACAAATTCTAAGCAAAAATGTATTAATCCAGGAATTCCAGAGCTATTTTCACTTCAACATAGAATTGTCGTACATAAATTTAAGAAATACATACACACACAAACAAACACACACAGAGAACCGAACATATAAAACTCTCTTCCACACTCTTTATATGTATATAGATATGTATAATTAATTTTTATTGTGCGATTGACTTTTGTCCCTAGTTGATGGTAGAATGTTATGCCTGCTTGACTAATGTCTTTTCTGTTAACAGCCTATTACATAGTTAATATTTGTATAAGATTGAAGATTATATTTTAAGATCATTATTAGTTGTAGACAAATGTCTTTACTTGGATTTGAGTTCAGGAGATTGGTTTTCCCTTCAGGAATTCCTGGTATAACTGATATTATCATGTTCTGAACATCTGAAGTAGAATCAATGTTTCAGTTGTGTTCAGTTTTAGTTACAGAGCATTTAATTATATACATTATTTATTGAAATTACCAAGTGCTCATTAATACTAATAATTATTTCGGGATTATATGAATTCATTTAAAGCCATTTCGGACTATAACAGCAAGACTTGTGATTTAATTCACAATAGTGTAAGTTTATTTAAACTCGTGATATAAATTTTAGGACTATTTGGAATTTAATTCACAATGCTATAAATTTATTTGAAATATTTTACTTGGCATTCTAGGGAAATATATTATTTACTGAATTTTACAAAACTTGATGTATTCCGCTTTTTCTGTAAATTAGTTTAAGACCATACAATCGTTTTGTTTGCTAGTTTTTTTTAATTGATTATATGCTTTGGATAATTGTATTTTGAACTTGACCTTGTCCAAAAACAAATTATTTTCTACCTGACAGGAGACATACATTTTGATTTCGTACACAACATGTTTATCCCAATCTGAGTCTAGATCTTTAGATAACTAAGATTTTAGATAACTAAGATTTTACCTTCTAAATATCTGAAACCTTCCAAAATGAAATTTTCCATTAGAAAATAGGTTTCTTCTAGAAAATGCTACTTGTGACATGG
>JAECUM010018912.1:0-27500 GCA_016617855.1 Megalonaias nervosa
TATAAGAAATAACTACATTGGACAGAGTCAGCTAGCTCTGGTATTGTAGCCCGTAATGGTGCTGTTTGGAAATAGTACTATACATAATAACAATAATATAGTGTAAGCCGTAGTTTTTGAGAAATATGCCATGAAGGAGACCTGTTTAAAAATCCAGCCATTTCAGATCTTGCCATTCACATCCGGTAGCACACGTAGGACGACATCAATACAATTAAAATTGTTTAAGATTGAAGGAAACTCTTGTATACACATAAGCATGTTAGAATAAACACAATGCGTTAATTTATTTTCTTATGGTAGTCATGTTTAAGCAATCAGCGACTCTCATTCATTCTTTGACATATGATATGTATTACATCACCACATGTAGGCAGGTTCCATAGCTCCTAAAATAGTTACATTCGTCGGAAGAAACATGATTGCTCTACTAATAAATGGTGGATTACTTCTCTAGCTTTAATAAACGTCTCTGTTCATCCTTTAATTCCAAATTATAAGTTACCAGATGTCAAGAAGCGATATTCAAATCCACAGTTTAGACTGGATCAGTATGTCGTACACTTTACGAATTGTAGACTGTAGTTTATTGGTGATAAGTAACTGCAAGTTTTGCTTCAAGCTAAAATATTGCATGCAAAAATCCTAACGAATAGCCAAAGTGAAATATTTTTGCTTTGTTTCCAGGAAGGAATTTCAAATTAAGTATTATATTATTGTACAGGAACGTACTTCTGCTTCCAAAAATACACTTTTAAATATGGTGAACATGTACCTATTGATAACACATGTTGCAGAGTAGTGCGTAACATATGTGGAAAGGATGGTGCCCTCGATAATGCTAGTACTATTATTACTACTGCTACTACTACTACTACTACTAGTACTACTACTCTGCTACTACTACTACTACTACTACTACTACTAATAATAATATCAGTAGTAGTAGTAGTGCCTGTAGTAGAAGTTATATAATTAGTAGTAGTAGAAATAATGGTAGTAGTAGCATTAGTAGTAGTAGTAGTTTATATATTCTTTTATTTATTTAACTAGAATAACACTTTGGATCAAGATATACCAGTCTTCCAAGTGGTCAATAGATATGTCACCAATTGGATCCAATAACCTCTCAACATGTCAACAACCTCTCCACATGTTTTTATTGTCAGGAAGTACTTGGTAACTATTTTACATTTCCATTAAACCAAACTAATCAAGGTAATCACGGGTTTCAATTTGTGTTGTTCTTGGAACAATGACATTTTCATTGACATACCGCATTTTGCATTTGGAATTCAATCTCTTTTTCCGTCAAATCGTTCCTTGTGTCTTTAAATAAGTGGTTCTTTCAGTCTTTAAATAAGTGGTCCATAACATACACGAAATCAACAAATATTGGAACCTAGTGGAAAGCTGACTTGCGGTATTTGTTTTTTTGCTCTTATCCATAGACATTATAAGCAAACAAAACGAAATTATTTTGATTATTATCATGCAAACCATTTATATGTCATGGCGAACTCATTTTCATGACCTGATTCCACTAAAAGTGACTTTGAGTGAACTTCTGAATATGGATTTCATTCCTGGATCAATATCGACTCCAACAATCAAATTCATGCACAGTCACGAAATGACCACATACGTTACGCGCCAGTGGTACGGAACCATTGCAACATGTAGGTCGCCGTCAGCAATCCATTACCATATTCGGCCGCCATGAGTGCAGCTTTAGCCCAAAGTTAATTGTTCCAGCAATATTTAAATATTTATACTAAACTCGAAAGACATATGTTTCAAACATATTTAATTGCTTGCTTCCTAAAAGTAAAGTATATTATAAATTCCTTAACAATTGTGAGCCAAATTTCACTATCTGTCCGTCTGTCGGACTGTATGTATGTATGTATGTATGTATGTATGTATGTATGTATGTATGTGTTGTTCTTGACGATTGTGTTTTAACGGCTTTTGTCAGAGTAAGATAGTCTATACACTGCAGCCAGCATAACTGTTGATGGTCGAACCAGGGAAAACCCGGGTAGAAACTAAGGACCTGAGGGAAGTTACTAGAAAACTTCTTGACATAACAACATTTGCTAAACGAGTTGTTTCACCCGAGGCTCCCATATTTAAATGTATGTATGTCTGTATGTATGTATGTATGTATGTATGTATGTATGTATGTATGTATGTATGTATGTATGTATGTATGTATCTATGTATGCATGTATGTTTTCTTTGGGATGTTTGTGTTTTAACGCCATTTGCCAAGTAAGATAGGCTATACGTTGATGACAGTATAATTGCTGAAGATAGAACTTGGGAAATCCCGGGTAAGAACTACTGACCCAACGGATGTTCCTATGTTGGATAGAAGGATATACGTGTGTGTGTGCGTGCATGTATGGGCTTATACATGTATGTATCGATGGATCGATGTATCGATGGCTGACTGGCTGGCTGGATGGATGGATGTGTGTGTGTGTTTGTGCGTATGTAAGTGTGTATGTGTATATGTATGGGTGGATGGATTGATGTATGCATATTTGTTTGTTGGATGGACAGATGGTCGTGTGTCTGCATGCGTGCGTCTGAGCGCGTATATATGTATGCATATATGCATGGATGGATGGATGGGTAAATGGATGGATGGATGTGTGTGCGAGAGTGTATGTGTGTATGGAGGGAGGGATGTTAGGATGCATATATGTTTGATGGATGAAAGGACTTGTGTGTGAGTGCGTGCGTGTGCGAGAGTATGTATGTATGTATGTATGTATGTATGTATGCATGTATGTCATCTTCAACTGGGATTACACAAAGTTAATCAAACCCTAGAAAGTAAAAGATATTAAAAACAACATATGGTCGATTGATAATTAAAATAGGTATAACTTGTCAGTTATAGCATTTACAAGATGAAAGATAGAATGACATACTCATGTCTAAGGAATATTGGAAATTAATCTAATTGTTCAGCTTTCTATGACACAATGTTCTTAAAACGGTTGTTGATGCTGCTAATGTTACAATTAGTGTCCATCAGGAGTTTATAGTTATATAATTACCAGTAACGCTGGGATATGAACGACAATGAGAAGTATGTGCGTTTTGGAATATGTTTGTGAATTCTTCCATAAGTATATAAGTATTCTTAAAGCTAACGACATAACTTACACTCAGATATGCAGAACTAGCCCGAAAAAATTAAAATATTACTGAAAGCCAATAACATTCGGGGTACACAACTGCCTTTCTACATGCCAAAGTAACCCGTTGTTCTGTATTCATGTACATCTTTAAGTACATGGAACCTAAATTACTAGGGTACACCAAGTTGGAAGAAGTTTCTACCGTCCCACGTTGTACAATCACTGTACATAAATCCTCATATCAGCCCTGAAAATGTAATACGGTACCGGATACAATTTTCTCCGCTCTTCATCTTGATGACGATTCAAACCCTAACTCGTATGTAAGTCGTATATAGGATTGTTTCGATGATTCCTCTCAGGAAAATGCCTTTGGAATTATATTCTGCGACGGGATTGCGATTGGTTTGATCTAACAACATGCACTTTACCACGAACCCATGCACTAGGTGTCGCGTAATTCCGTAACTTCCTGACCGTTGTCGGTACATTTAGCGTCACTACTCTCACATGGCACAAAGACACAATCCGATCGACTGAAAAAGATACCGAAATTTTGCGCACGAAACTGGAATTGTATAGAATATTTGCTTTGTTTTCTACTCTCTGGACAAATATGTCTCGTGCCGGACAATCTTAAGAAACGTGTCTCATTCCTTAAATGGCTAGCTTTAATTCTCGTTAAGATTAGTACCCTTTTCAAACTGCCAACACCCTTTTATAAGCACAATCTTTATTTTGTCTCTGCTTTCCCTTTTATTTAAATTGATTATCTCTAGCTAAATATTCTGCGTGTGTAGTCAAGCCAGAGGTCTTTGTGATGAATATTTCCATCAGAAATCGGTACTGCTCTTTACCGAATGTGGTCAGCAACTGGTCTCTGAGTAAATGACTGCTTGAACCTTGAACTTGTTCCACCTACCACAATTAACCCATCGTTTTTGATACTTACTCGTTGTACTGACCTATCGTGTTAATGTTTTCCCTCTCTCGATTTTATTATATTTAAAGTTTTGCGCGAAACTTATAGCCGGTTCGCTCGATTCGTTTAAGTTGTTTTACCAAGAATCCTCGTACAAATTAAATATTCAAGTCTTCAAACAAGAGCATAGTGCATTCTTTCTGCATATTCTCATGTGACTTTCTCTTTCCTCACGATTCTTATAAATACGTGGAGTTCTGTAGTTCAATGAAGCTCCTACAACAATTGCTTACCAGCGGACCGTAAATTATCTTGACTGAAAGTTTTATGTTCCTACGTGAGTCTTTCTTTCTAACGAGAATAAAAAAGAAAATATATTACGATTCAATGGTGATGTAATTTGATGGATATTCAGATAGATTAGAGTGATTCTATTTTTTATAAGGTGTCTCAGCGGTGTATATATATATATATATTGTTACCTGCCTAGTGTCTTGCAAAATGTAACATTAAACAGTAAATTATTACAAATTCAAAAATGAATCTGAGTTTGATTCTCGATGAATTGCAAAATGGAGGGTGATGACGTCTGTGGTAACCTTCAAAGTATAGATGTGTGAACAGTTCCTTGTTGAATCACAGAAAATAATATTCCAGTTTGGAATTTAGAATAAGTTTCAAATGTCTTTATTTAAGAATTTTTTAGGAGCACATATATTTCCATGGAAAATAATTACTAATTCAGTAAAATATATTTTCAGCTCAAACTGGTCACAATATAATGTGTCAATTGTTTAGAACCCGACTGACTAATTCTTATCATGACATCAGTTATAAGGCCAACTAAAACGCAAAACAGATTCCCAGATGGGGGTCAAAAGTTCATCCTACTTTGAAATCCAAGATTTTGTAGCAATAAACACATGTTATTTGTCACGTACTCCAGGTATGGACTTGATTCTACTTAATGAATCTTACTCTGAGAAAGAATTTGAAAAAAAAAAAATTAAAAAGGTTGTTTACCAGAACCCTCACTAGATCTGAATCAAGGTCAGAAACTATACACAATGTTTCCATTATTAGTTGTTTATCAATATTAAGTCAGGTCATACAGATCTCAATTAAATTTCTCGACAATTTCAAATCCAATAAATAATGTTATATTAGAATAACATGTAACTGAAATAAACAAAAAAGTTTAAAACTCGCAAACAAATAATTAAACTATTTATAAGAATATATATATATATATATATATATATATATATATATATATATATATATATATATATATATATATATATATATAGTCAAAATAACAAGTCTTCATGACCCTTAATGAACCTATGACAAAGTTAATTTAACTTCAATCATCAGCTTTCACATACTTGGTAGTTTAATTTTCTTCTGGACAATTGGAATAGATATGAATTCAATTAGGATTTCTTGATACAATACGCCCATGTCTGAATCATGGTTATTCCTTCCATATATTAAACCACTGACAAATGTATTTGGTTTCTTTTCAGATTTTACGCTCCATATTTCAATATCCATTTGTATGTATTAATAAAATACACCCGTTCTGAATTGATATTTTATTTTACGTGTACAAAAGATAATAAAAATATAAAAACATAAAATATAATAATGCAACGTTTATCAAGTTTAGCTTTGTACAAGCTGACGAAAGAGGTTACTTAGATTCTTAAGAAAAATATGAATACATTTTATACCTGACATTGCGTTGATATAAATGCCAATGTACTGCCACAGAAATTTTACGTTTGAGATGGCTGTCGAATGTCGGATACTCAAGAAAGCATAACCTGTTGAACTTGACTGTATTGATTTTAGAAACTTAGGATCTCATAAACATTTATTCATGAAACTTTCATAGATTATATTTGGATTTTTATCTATATTTCATAGCATACCGAGAAAATATTGCATTTATGAAAAGTAATATGTTATTTAAATATATTGTTTTTGTGCCTTGTCATATATATGAAGAATTATATTTTCGATCAGATTATATCATTTTTAGCAAATAAGAACTAAAACAACTTATGAAAGTGATGTAGCAACAAAAACCACTGTTAACTGCAATTCTAGTGTGATACTTTATCGAGATAAAAGTGCAGACCCTACCTATTGCTTTCTAGCAAACGCGTCTGTCTTTACCTTTCTGGTGACTGTTATAGTAAGTTCAGTATTTTATAATGTGAACCTCATATCTTTATTCATGCCTTCAGTTGATTGTTCTTTCATGAGAGTCGCACAGATAGAAATGAATAAAAATATATAAAAAATTATATGTTGTCTATGTTATTGGTATATGATGGTTCTATACGACATCATTCTGTTCTGCAGGTAAAGGATAGCAGCATCTCCCTGAATGTTTAAAGTTCATAATGTTTCTAATGTAATTCATTATTTATCTCCATTTAGAAGAATATATAATTCACATTTTGTTATACATTAGCTAGATGGAAAAACCTCGGATTCGCAATCCAAGGGTCGAGGGTTAAATACGTTCTCAGGGCAACCCATGTATGCTGCCTCGGTGTGTGCTTCGGAATTAGATTCAGCTCTCATTTCCTCGGCATGATATGACCAATAAAGGATACAAATTGGCCTTAAGTAAACAACCGATTGCTCCCCCCCCCTTTTGTAAAGTCTAGTCACTAACTTTAAATCGTTTATTATCCGTAAGAAAATAATTGTTTCACTTGACATTTTATCTACTGTGCATATCATTGGAAAATAAGACTTAATAGAGATTGTTTGTATTGCCTTTCCCTAGAATATCAACTCTGGGGGCTGCAGGACCGTTACTTTAACTTGTGTACATAGAAGCGTCCATGGGGAGCTATTTTATTTCTTGAGACAGTGAATGGTTTATATCTGTGGCAAATTCTGTATAAAACCCACGAGACAACGTCGACATAAAGAGGACCACATTTAGTAGAACATTTTATATATTCCGAGAAAGCTACTGTGAAAAAAATAATGTTAATTAGTTATATTGATATAAAAGATGTGACTGATCCCCAAGGCTATAATCGCACAAAAACAGTTGAAGAGGAACAACAACTCCAAGGGAACCGTTATACGCACACAATATATGCTCATGTGAAACGTTGTAGATGTTATTTGTTTACTTGCTACAGCGACCACCTATAGCACAGACGTTGCTGTAACTATAACAATAGTAACTGTTGCAGGAGATGCTAGTCGGAATTGCATTTATGGTAATATAAATATTTACCCGTTTGGCTGTCGGCTCTGATAAAATAATTTAAGTACATGATGCATTCGCGAATAATTTATATTAGCAAAACTTCCAGCAGTGTGACACAGTAGTCTGGGAACGATTAGTAAAGTGTGCTTGGTGGCAATGGAAGATAATATTCTTAACACAACAGAGTTTGAGATGCTGTTAGCTGAAATGGGAAATTTCCGACTATTCTGAGGGCAAACTTGAATAGTTGCCAGTGGAGCAAAACCAAGTCGGGATGTAATGCATGGAGATACCAGCAAGTAAACCGTTTGAAGCACAGGCGCCACTGGGCTTTTCCCTCACAAGGAGCTCAAATGCACACGACGTGAACGACATCACCTTACCAAAGCGATCGTCGAGTTGTTTCACTAGTGTTCTTTGCGGTGAAAAAGGCATGCGATATAGAAGGCGCTGACCCATATCTGTAGTTTTGATGTAAAACCCTCTTTGTATAACACTTCTAATGAAACAACTGGTTGGAGTCTGAACGTATTGCATCAGCTTCTTCCTGAGAACTTACACTATCGCTTATTGATTTACTCATCATTGCATTAGCACTCTCCAAGTTTCTTTAAAGAGGTCTCACAATGTCATCGTGTTTTAAAACTGTATTGCATGATATCTTGTTTTTTCGACTTTTACAATCAAACAAACTAAAGTTAACACTAAACCCTATGCAATTTAGTGACATACTTCAACCTATAACTGTCCCCGCAACTGGAGAAGTAAGCCTGGCAACTATAAGACAAATTCCATTGGAAACACTTGCAATACTAACCCTGTGAAATATGTAGCGTTCCAAATTTGACTCAAAGTAGATATAATTTCTTTCTTGAAGGTAGATTCTCTGCTGGTTTAGGAACCATAATATATTTTTCAGTTTGAATTTTCATACATTTTTTAGCGATATTTAAATTATCTTATCCTGTCTGAAGTGTTAAGTTTATTAGAAACACTTGTTATATGTTGTATTTTTTTCATGTTTGAACTAAGGTTTTTATCAACTTATAAGGATGTTATATCAATGTTGAAAAAAAAATCTTATACATATATACAACTATGGTATGATTATTGTATTTTCTGTTTTACAAATTCTATTATATTCTGCAGATGACCCCACTTTTACTATGGTTTAATTTAACTGAGTTTTTTATCAAATACTATCATTTACAAAATGTTCTCGTGTATTAATCGCACACTGTTAAGTGACAAGAGACGCGACATAGTGATCTTTCCCTTACTGGAGATAAGCACATAACAAGTTATTTATATTGACTAATAAATAGGTTGCTGAATTGCAACTCTTGGATCTATTGACCATGTTTGGAAGGAATATATTAATATATGTATCATAATTATTCAATGTGTCGCATTCATATTAAAGTCCCTAGCTGAAAGACCAAGGTCTTGAAATGGAAACTTCTGCATATACATAGTGTTCCTTTCCGTTTCGTCATTTATATACAATTTATATCCTATCTTAAACTTCTGAACTGGAGTTAGACATCCAATTGTGTTAAATTAATATTTGAGAGGATTTTTGCATTTTAGCTATTGATTGGAATTACAAAAGTACTTAAGCACATTAATGCTAAATTAGTTTGAAATTACTGTGAATTCATTTAAAGACATTCTGGATTATATCATTATGAAACACCAAAACTATTGACAAATTATCACATGTGAGGCTACTGGTACATAAGGACATTCAAGATTTGACTTCGTTACACCACTGGAATCATTTGAGATACTCTATTCTTCTGCAGATGTGATCAGCTGTAAGGACTATTTGGGTGGTAATACACAATAATGCTAGGTCTTTTAAAATGTTAGCTTTGTTGTTTAGGGAACTATATTATATCAAGAATTTTACAAAATGTTTTGGTTTTCGCCATTTTCTGTTACTTAGTTTATGACCGCAGGGTCGTATTACTTTACATGCACAATTATGATGAGCTTCAAAACGTATTAACAGTTTATCATTCAAAATTCCGAGGAAGTTTGTCGTATGGTAATGTTCGTTCGATGCTGGCACAATGCAAAATATACTAACATGCACAAATTAGGAACTTGATTGCATTAGGACCCATCTTATCTTCTAGTTTTGAGTAATCACCTAGTCCAATCGTAACGTTAGGATAAGCAAGAGAAACATTTACAATATCAATCAAATGTTGCATTTGCATCATTGCCTAGTAAGCACTACCAAAGGCATAACTGCATTCAGTGTCAAGTGCATTAGATACGAAAAAACATCTGGGGACATACACCATATATGTTAAAATATTGCTTGGAAGAGTGAACCTAGAAACAAAAAACCCCTGCATAAACCGTTTTCCAAGAAGGTGTGAACCCACTGGAGATGGATTGTCACAACTCGCAATAATAGAACGACGGAGTGAGCTTAATTTAAGGCGCTATACTCGAACTCGTGAATGGTTTGTTCTGATAGAAGCTGCGAACAATATTTACATATGCCTTAGGTGAATTCACCAGGATCGTCCAGAGAAAGGCACACACGTTTGCAAACATGTCTTATATTGTTTCCAGCAAGGGCAGTATTTGCGTCCACTTCGGAAAGAATCCGGATTGAGCATAAACTAAGGTGAATCATTCAAAAATGTGGTTATGAAGCATATTCCCTTCCTTGTATAAATAGGTAAAAATATATCCGTAACTGTTTGTCCAGGTGAGATAAAAATTACCCGACCTCAATATAAATAGAACTAAGGAAAACTCATTGTTTCTTCTTGTTTCAAATCAGTAAATTCCCGAATGAAAATCCGTAAAGCTGTAGCTTAAGTGCCTAATTATGTTGTGAAGATTATAGATTGTAGCCTGTATAATATTGCTGATTTGTAAAGAATGCAGGTATTGTCTCAGATGTACCTGATTTTTCAAAATTTAAAACCATTTTTAAAATTAATTGTGTCAGAGAAAGAGACATAAAGTCGTACAATAAAGAAATTTAAATAGGTAGAGTAAACAACACCACCCATGCTAATTTTTGCTGCCATCGAACTTTGATTGGATGTTAAAAACTGAGTACCTTTGTCGTACAATTAGTAGTATACATGTACTCTTATCTTTCACAATTTTAACCATTTAAAATTGAAAGCTGTCGATCAACCAATCAAGAGAGAGAGAGAGAGAGAGAGAGAGAGAGAGAGAGAGATAGAAAGGGAAAGGCCTATACAGATGCATGTCAAATAGTGAAAATGATGTTATATGCGGTATATTTATATTGATAAATCCTACTTACACAATGACAGTTGATATTATAATCAAGAAACATTTTTTTCCAAAATCATGTATCATCAGTTGAGTTGGATGCTTTGCAAAAGAATAATATAACCGTCAAAGAGAATAAAATGTATGTAGCTCCTATGTGCATATAATTAAATATTTTACAAAATATTCCGAGCATGAAGACAAACATAATGAGATATTCTAACCAAAGAAGAATAAAATGAATACAAAGTAACGAAAGTATTGGGAGAAAGGAAGAGAAAGGCAGAATGAAAGAATTAAAGATGAATCATTTTACTTGAGCAATGTAATTACTTCACATAGCAGACTTTGTCACTGAGTGGGAAGCACAGTATAACCCAATATAACTCAAGTATAGTAAACCCCATTAAGAATGCATCAAATTAACAAATACACCAACACGCATGCACACAGAGATGCATAGTTTAGAGTGGAATATGTTCCAGTTGAATTGGGTCATGACAGAGTTACGAACTGGCGATTATGGTAACGAGAAACCTTTAAAGAGTTAGCTCTTTCAGTTGCAGTGTGTGATAGTTAACATTAAAAAGGATAACTTGCAATAGCTACTTAAGGATATCAACTATATTACTAACAGTTATATCCATTATACAAGACATTTTTTCAGTAAATATTAATTGATACTATCGGTAGTATATCCCCTTTCCCTAGTAAATCGAAAATAAGGAAGGCTTGCAGGATAGAATTGTAATACATTATACAACTCTAAATATGAACGCTGTCATTTTCCATTTAGCTGCTTACAAAGCCAAAACGTCTGTGAAGATGATTTCCATGTTTATTTGCCTGGAGACTTTACTTACTCTCTCTCTCTCTCTCTCTCTCTCTCTCTCTCTCTCTCTCTCTCTCTCTCTCTCTCTCTCTCTCTCTCTCTCTCTCTCTCTCTCTCTCTCTCAGACGAGAAAATATATACACAGCATACGCAGTCGCAATCACCTATAAATGGCCTGCTTGCATGTGAAAATAACAAACATTTTAAAAATACTTGAACTAGGTGTTCTTCACAGCGCTAAACCAGCGAGCCCTTTATCCATGATATAATATAATCCATTCTCACAAAATAATTCCTATTAAATACAAAATGCACTGTTGCATCCTTGTAAACACCTAAGCGAGCACGTTGTTCATACTACAATATAATCCGTTCTTACAAATTCATTAATATTAAATATAAAATGAATTATTATATCCTTGTAAACACCTAAGAGAGCGGTTTGTTCATATTAGAATATAATCCATTTCCTCAAAACGGAAATGCATTGTTATATCACAGTAAGCACATAAGCGAGCATTTGTTCATAATTTCAAATGATTAAAATGTCACAGTATTTATCTGGGTAACGATCAATACTTCCCAAGTAAACTCTCAACGAACTCTTTAATCCTGAAAACTACTAAGACACACGAAGATGATCGATTGAAAGTGTTATTACTTTGTTATTAATATTGCCTTCAAACATAGTCTTCATGTATTGGGATTTTGGTCCGTGTATTGCAAGTGTTTGAGAGTTTTTAGGACATAGGAAACTTGCTTTTATTATAGTATCGGAATACAGATACAGCACTAATTGTATTTTTATTTTCCTTTCGTTTTGTGGTACGTTTTTACATTCACGATGAACATTCCACATGGCGTTGCGTAAGCAAATGTACCTGATCATTGCAGAGGTTCTGCTTCCTTTAGCTTTGACACGTCCAGCACGGATTAACCATCCTATATTGGTTTTGTCAGCTTCATTTGTTTCTAATTTTATTTTGTGGCTGAGAACGGCAACATATTCACCATCATAAATTTTTCTGGATTGAATGGCCGGGTCAGCAATGAGATTTCAAATATTACCTTATTTGCTATCATGGATAAGATGGTCTCGGATTCGTTTGCACAAATTCTCCATGGATTTTCCGGACTCTGAATTATTCATGAGCTTGAAAATGTCCTACTCAAACTCGTTTGTTTCCTTTGTTCTCAAGACCCTGATTCATCTTGATATACAACGCCACCCAAGCGTTCTAGCGAAATTCAAGTTACCGATGGATCTTGCTTACACGTATATCCAATCGCAGATGCAGCTGGAGGCTTCGTACATGCAGTACATAACTGTGTTTGGTTCTAGGACTTTGTAATATACTGGTGTATTCATTTTAACTTAGACTGGATTAATCGGTGATCAAGCAATGATAAGGATACAGCCATTTACCAGGCAACGCTTCTGCTGCCAGCGGAAAATCGTGTGCGTCATGTAAATGTTCAGGGTAATTCAGATCAGTTTCGAAGAAATATCTTTGATCATATGCTAATATTGTAAATGCACACGCTTTTGAGAAAGAAGCGAAGCTTCCATGGTATCATACACTGAACTATTCAGCCAGCAAGGTCAAATAAAGATAAGTTCGTCAATGTTGCCCAAGTGAGGATAGTGCAAGTATATAAAAATTCCTATCGTAAGTAAACACATTAACCGCAATCATAGGGTTACGCTTTTCAAATTTGCTCAGTGTGATTCTAGGAATAGTATTTGTTTACAGTTGTTAAGAGTATTGTATTTACCTGGCTTTTAGGTCGCTTGTATAATTGCCACGTGAATTTGTAACTCCGGACTACGCTTGCGAAATTACAACTCAGGTACTTGTGATTGTTGTGATTTGTCGCGAACATGCTCAACAGCTCCAGTACAAATAGCAGATGCAAAACGTTCTTCCTTACCTTACCCCGATGACGGTATTGTTGACCCATTGTTCAAACGCGTCTACTATCTCAAGGATATCAGCTTTTCTTGCATCATTTGGTAGTTTTATATTACGCTGAGGTTAGCATTACTTTAGTTGTTTTACTGTTGCATTTGCATTAACAACCTGCGAATCATTAGTGAACCATGGTGGAGCAGGTTGAGTTAGTGCATTTACGGGTGTCAATAATTCAAGTATGTAACCCTTTTGCGTACGAATTGTTATTCGAACCCCATGATGTTGTAAGAGTTGATTTAGCTGATGTACAGTTGGCATCCTTATATAAAGAGCAAGCTTTCTCTAATTAAGAAATTCATCAATAACTTCTTTTAATGGATGTGCTATACCAGGATGAGAACTATAATTACTTTCATCTCAGCTAATATTTCGTTATATACGTATCTGTTAACAAAACCACATATATTAGTGTTAGCATGGGTCTTTTTTCTACCTGTGTTTAACGTGACTTGAATACGATTGCTGCACCAGGTGCGGAAGAACGGATTGCAAGATGGGTCGTCAAAAGAGGTAGAATAGCTAAGATTGAACTTGGAGGTTCCACTCTTTAAAAGCAAAACATAGTAACACAAACAAAGCCATGAACACAAAATGGCAGGTGTTATTTTTATGCGAATAAAACAGCGGATATTTTCCTTGCGCTATGTATAAGTCTGCTTTTGTCGTGTAGTTTGAAATTGTATTACGCAGATGTTGCATCGATTGATGCAAATTAAACATTACAGTGGTTTCGACCTCACCCAGACATTTATCTATGTATCTCTTAAGATATCCACGCACAAATACATCCATACATCTATACATCAATGGCGTTAAGAGAAGAATTTTTATTTTTGAATGTAGAGAATTACTTTATAATCCACTGCAAATATATGTATACATAAATTCGCGACGAAAACTCTTTAATTATATTGTAAACTCTAAGCCTTTTTATTGCTTACAACGAAAAAAAACAGATAGCTAACACTATTGTCCATACAATGCATTGCTACATTAGGTAGGGGTGTTGGATTTTGTTTCAGATTGTCAAGCTTTCGTACACAAAGAATGTGTGTCATCTATGATATTCGTGACACCATCCAGTGATTAGACTAAGATAATTGAAATTTTAATTATTGTCAGTATGTGTACTTTTATAAAATCTACTTTCCGATATCAACATTTCAGCGAATGGTTTGGATTTTTTTTGTAATGTGAATGATGTTAGACATTTTACCTTCAAACATAATAGCATAGCAAAGTAGTTGATGTGCACATATTATTTCACATTTGGTATCCTAATTATGATCAGTGCCATTTGTATACTTGAATAAACATCTAAAATTGTTGTCATATCCCCCTTTATATTAGTTTCCTACATCCACTGTTATCTTCAACTGAGCAGCATATATTCTACCTAGCAAGTTGATTTTGTTAAACAAAGGCTTTCAAATCTCCGCTGATTACATTTATTCCTAGATAATAGGACCAGCCGCGAATTAATTCAGTTCATGAGTACTAAGCGGATGTTTCATTTATCGACTCACTCAAATACATTTATAATTGTTTATATTACCGTGAATGTTAAGTTTACATCCCATATTTGTGTATATTCTTGTCATTTAAACATGTATAGTTTATGTTATATGAAGTTATCACAAGCTCTATTCATAGGCAGATCCGATGACCCTTATAACAGTATATTAGGTCAACCGTTGTAACAACGTCAGACCCGGAATCAGTTTTACAAATGCTCACCAAGTTTTAGCTCAAGTGTTTTGTTTCTCTCTCTCTCTCTCTCTCTCTCTCTCTCTCTCTCTCTCTCTCTCTATATATATATATATATATATATATATATATATATATAAAAGGTGTAAGGGTGTCGTGCTAAAACGATTCCAATTACAGGATGAGCTAAAATTCCTGAAATCGTAGACAAATCGTTTCAAGATGGAATGAAAGTTCCTGAGAATCTGGTAGGATTCCAATCGGTATATCTGCAAAATACATCCAAGTATTTTCTGTATCTCCCCTGTTACATCTTTCTATGATCACTTACAGATCTAAAATACATATGAGTGAACATCATACGATCAATGTGGATGCGATCATCAATGATGTCAGTCTGCGTGAAGAAGTATATTTTGTGGTCCCACCCACAAATTCCACCAAAGTCTTGATCAAATTCAGAATTGGAACTAGATTCAATATTTACATGTCTGGAAAGATTAAATCTCTTAGGAAAAAAAAAACAAAACGAAAAATGACATGATGAGCACCTATCGATTAGTCTTCAGAGTAGCTTATAAACAATGGTTACAGTTGCTACCTCCAGTGAAAGAATGATCTAAATTAAATGCAGTTGAAGAATGGTATTGCATATACTAATGACAAATCTGAAGAAGTTAGCCAAATTCATAGAGACACAAGATGAAACAGCATTCATCAGAATGGAATTATCTGATCAACAGCGGATCGGACATTGCATATATCCTTCGTCAGCATCCTTACTCGTCACAGGAAGACATTGTGCATAAAAAGATACGTCATCACCAAAAAAGAAACATCCTATTTACAATGTAAATGGGGCTCTTTTTCGAGAAAGTGGCTAAGAGGTACATGAAATACGCGACTAAATCAAAGATCGTATGTGACTATTTTTGCATATTTGATGTTCCAGGAATCAGGTATTCACCAGATAGTTACATGATCATCGATGAGAAGATCGTGTTATTGGAGTTTCAGTGTCTTTATCGTCGCAGTAATGGTCGTTTGTTTGATGATTATCTACCACAGATCTATTCAGAATTAAAATTACCATCGGAGGTAGCCGACCATAAATTGCTGGTTGACATAATCTTCAGGAAATATGCGCTGTGTCAATTGGATTTCAATGCTTATTATGATAAGCGAACGCACCAAACCTAATTTGGAATATACCAACGCAAATCATCGGCTCCTGGAACCATTTTGTATGGTGACAATAAGGAAAACATGATGAATATGGGATTAACCGACGAAGAAGACATGATCGAGCTCATGGATACGGCCACGTCGACAGACTATGTCATGCTCACGGATTATGGTCGACACACTCGATGTCATCAAGCATTGTCAGGATGACAAATGTATCATAGCGTTCTTGCCTTACCAGCGCATGTCGACAAGGACACATGAAATCTAGAAGATACCTTATAGAGATATCATAGATTCCTAAATTACCTTAGTACGAAATGAAAGTAATCAATTAGAGAATACAATGTGACAGTATATAATATCAACATGTCTTACTGGAAGACCCATCTTCAACAATTACGAAAATGATCAGTATGAAGCAGATAGAAACGTGAAGACTAAGAATTTTCCTAAACTTAATCTCAATTATGGAGGATAAACAATTGTAAATGGGTCTGGTCATCGCAGAAGAAATACGATGCAAATATCTCGATTTGTGTACTAATGTCATTATTATAGAATGCAACACTATTTAATGATCGATCACACCAACATAACGTGCTAATAATAATAGATAATCTCAATGTGATCGCCATATTTGAAGATACTCGGCACGGATGAGTGCGTCCATGTAACAATAGGAGCAGAAAAGTGATTTCCATCATTTTATTTGCGAATGAAGAACACGAATACCCATTTTTAAAACAACACTTCATACCAACTAGAGATACATACTATGATGCTCCATACTACGATACTGCAAACGAAATCCAAAAACCAGTGGAATAATTTACACATTGAGATTTCTGATTAAAAACAATGAGATATTCGGGTAAATAACATTTAGTAAGACTCTCATGGCTCCATCCAGAGAACCAAGAAGACAATTTTGTCACGATCGCTATTTATGAATAATGCCTGATAACACACTCGAAGATATAATTGGATTCACAAACCATTTGAGACTCACTACGTAGATAATCGTCTTAAACAAATAACCTGGTGATCCAATTATCGATCATCTGTGCATAATAATCATTTATTTTATCTTAGTCCATCTATCAGCATGAGACCTATAGAATGAGATTGGTTTCCAACGCTTGATCAGATGAGATTGATAGATCACAAAATATCCCACATTCTTCTGCGCGTGACTCGTGGGTTAAAATTGTGCGTGACCAAAACAACACAAAAGGACACCATCAGAAAATAATTGATGTAAATAAAAATGCATATAATTTGCCTCCATCTCAATCTCATGTCATTGATGTGGACAATGCAGAAACTCCCTAAAAACGAGATTGATTTTGGACTTTTTCAAAAGTGGTAATATGAGCTTGATGAATAATAAATATCCACATTCTTCTTATATTTTGTATCCGTCCATCTCGGACCATGGATGTTGAAAAGTCAGAAATTGCCTAAGTAAAGAGATTTATTTCGGACTTTTCAACATTGTATCAGATGTCTTGGGTGCAATGCAAATATCCACATTCTTGTGATATTAAGACAAACTGAGAACGAAGTATCCTATGATTAAATTTCGTCTGAATACCAACAAACCTATTTTCTGATATGATCTTGGCATATTATCTTCGCGTCTTCTTTCAAATGTTAATTTATGTAAAACACGTGCAAACTTCGTAAACATGGAAGGGCTGTCCATTATTATCCCCGCGTAACCTAGAAAACCACAAATAACTTCGTATTGGTATTGTGAGGTGGCTGATGCATTTATTGAATTGTAACAAGCTTGGATACGTTGATCTTGTTCTTGATGTTCTATAAAATTGAATATAATATTCCGCAAGTCCTAATTCATCTGAATAACCATTATATATTAAATGTCCATGTTATCCACACCATAAGCACCTATAATTTTAATAACAGATGAATTTTCATGCATGAAAATTTTATACAAAATCATACTGAACAGTGTTGTCACTATGAAACAATGACATCCATAATTTGCGCATACAAATAGCATGTTTTTAATCTTTTCCGCTGTGGTACGAATGTTTCATATTTCATCATACTGACTGTCATTTTAGATGTTCGTCAATATTGCTATTGCATTTCCGTTGAATCTTTAATTCATGTCGATGCATTTAGGTAGGATATTTTGACTAAATGTAGAGACTAGACCGGTATTTGGCAATGTACCAGTTAAACATTCACAGATATGAGAGGCTGCGCATGTGATAATGTTTAAGAGAGTTTCATCAGAAAAAAAAAAGAAAAAAAAAATTATTTACGAATTCTGTGTCGAAAGGAAAGATATATGTTAAGCTAGATAATATGTCTAATCATACTGTGTCATCAACAGAAGGCATTTCAACGTTTACACCATTTTATGGTCAAAGTCAAATCACATTAGGTCTTTTTTAGAACTGATCGAAGCCATACAAGTCAAGTTTCTCTTGTACTTCTTTATGCTCTTTACCCCTTCAATAATTATATGCTAACGATACGATTATGCGGATTATTTTACCACAGAAACCAACTCACGTTCTGTATTTCTATTGTCTACACAGCTTTTACAGGAACTGCGATTTACATTAGACCTCGATTGAAATGAATGATATAGAAATTCCTTAATTCAAGTTTTGTTTTGATCCCTTGAACCGTTGTCGCTGCTATTGCGAAATTTAAATCTATCAGTAAAAGTAAACATATTCAATATTAGGTGAAAACTGATGCAGATACTGAAACAACAGTTTTGGCTTCTGATAATGTATTGTTCACCGGGATGTAAAATAAGTTTAACAGTATCTTATTAACAAATACCATGGGTTGGACATATGCTGTTACAGTCTGCATCGTCCTCTCGACTATTATTCTGATATTTACAAGGGTTTTCTCTGACATTGAACGTCTTTCAAATGCAATACAATCAAAACAAAAAACTTTCCTAATGTTGTGCATGCTAGAAAACTACTACTATTAGAAATAACTATATAGGACTGAGTCAGTTACCTCCGTTATAATAGCCGGTAATGGTGCTGTTTGCGTTTGTCCAGCTTACGGCCATAACAAAAATAAATCCCTTTCCGTCTGTGGAAAAATATATTTATCCGTAATGACTCATAGCAATGTATTAAGTATGAAAAATCTTTCTTGCTACCTCAGTTCTGCTTTTCGCATTGGACAAACGAATGATGAATAATATACTTAGCGGTAATAACATCTTTATAAAATAATGCACAGATTATTGAAAAGTATGTATGTATACTAATGACGAACACCATATTTAAACAATGGCTCACAATATATGTACTTGTTTTTTTTGTAATATGGACCGGTGGCCTAAATTACTGAATAAAATATATTATTATTATTATTATTATTATTATTATTATTATTATTATTATTATTGTGCTGTTTGGAAAAGAAATACTATACTTTCCTGGTATGATCCAGAAACAAACCTACATCCAGTCTATGAAAGCTATAATATATTACAAGCAGTATTTTATAAAAAAAAATATGCAATGAATATAATCTGTTTAAAAATCCAACCACTTCAGATCTCCCCATTTATATCTGGTAGTAGCCGTCGGACGACATCAATACAATTAAAATTGTTTAAGGTTGAGGAAACTATTTTAGACACATAGGTTTGTTTGAAGAAACTCAATACGTGAATTGGCATTCTTATGATAATTATGCTTGGCCTATCAACAACTTTCATTCTCTGACGTATAATATATATTACATCACCACTCACAGGCAGGTTCCGTTACGCATAACATAATTATTTGACCGTCACAGTCAGCTTACTCATATTTGTAATGGTTAAATTCATCGGAAGAAATATGATTGTTATAATAATAATTCTTGGATTGCATCTTTAATTTAATAAAAGTATATTTTTATCCTTTAATTCTAAATTAATTACATATGTCTAGATGTCAAACCGCTACATGCAAAGCCGTCGGTTGGATTGGATAAGTATGTCGTAAAATTTATGAATTGTAGACTGCAGTTTAATAGTGATTAACGAATGCAAATTTTGTTTCAAGCTAAAATTTTATATGTAAGAAACCAAACAGATATCAAACTTAAATGCTTTCATTTTGTTTACGAAAGCGGTTTCAAAATAAGTACTATACTATTGCACAGGAAAATACCTCTGCTGCCAGGGATAAACTTTTATAGATGGGACAAATGTGCCGATTAATAAAACAAATGCTGCCTTGGTGAATTAATCAACTTTTCCCTGACTGTGTTATAATGTCCCTACTGGAGTGATGCCACATTTATTGATTTGCCTTTCTCTAGTCAAGTCCGTCAGCCGACTAGAAACAGCGACAAAATATGGTACGAAGTTCATGTACAACCCAAATAAACAAAAGAGCGATGGGATCTGTTTATTTGTTTATGACCTAGAATCGTCTATGTTTGAATTTTCTTGTCAAGGCTGGGTCTCAATTACTCCGACTAACATATTAGATCGTCCAGAAGGATTCCATACTAAATTACACTTAGTGGTGCTTGGTGTGATATTGACCTTGAAGAGTTTGTCGAAAGAGTTTATCAATGCTTTAAAATCATATTTTCGGGAATGCACGTAGACATGTATATCGTAAAAGAAACTAACTTTTGCTAATGACTTTTACGTGCCGTGTCATCTGCGATGGGTACCTGCCAACATGATTTAGTGTGATCCAGTTCTGAGACATTGGTTCCTTCCCAGTTTTGAAAACAAAAATATTCTCTATTGTTGGCATCGTTTCCGTATAGAAAGCAGTTTATTGTACATAATTATAGACATTCATATTTTCTTCCATACTTCGCCAACACCACAGGGTGGGGTGGGGGCGGATCCGGAAAGTTTTAGTGTTCATTTATCACGAGATCCTGCAATATACTTACATCCTCGGTGATTATCTCTCGTTTATTATATGGTAATCAACATCCGATAATTTTCATTGACTCTCTGATTACTTAAGTTTATTTCAAGCTGTGTTAATGTATTATAACCTATCATGTATGTAAACACATCCGCATATTTATTTAAATTCCCCCGCTTTGGTTTTACTGATCTTCAGAAAACCCTTAACACATGCTGATCCTATATGCTACTTATCTCCTCAACCCCATGACGTAATTTAGTGTAACGTATTTAATCGGGTCTGCTTTTGGTTCTACGCCCGGCTGATCATGTAAGAATACATTCTACATTTTATGCATTGATGATGCGACTCTATGACCTTAAACTAAGTATTAGAAAGCAGCAAACAAACAAGATTTGTAAAAAACAACTAGAAGTTTAATTATTAAAGTTATACAATTAAAATGTAAGAGTAACTTACAGTATTGTGACCTAAGGATAAAATAGTCCTAAACCTTTTATAACAAGTCCAACAGAAAAGGGTGTTCCTTATAAATTCCATATCCGCAATTTGCTAATATGCCAATATACTAGAATACGCTGAAGTGCCATCATTCTTGATATATCATAATCACATTGTCAAAAACCCCTTGTAAAGTATTTCACATAAAGCCGAAGAGAGAGAGAGAGAGAGAGAGAGAGAGAGAGAGAGAGAGAGAGGGACAGAGACAGAGACAGAGGGAGAGAGAGAGAGAGTTTGCCTGTGGCAGGTGTAAGCAATGTAAATGTTGTGACTCATCTATGATTAACTCCAATATTATAAGGATATAAACGTGGATAATACAGTAAAATTTATGATGAGTCAGATCAAAAGCTTGGTTTAATTCATATACGTTTAAATAAAATGATGTGAACGCGAAATTCATTCAGAGACATATATGATGCCCCAAATGATGTGAACGCGAAATTCATTCAGAGACATATATGATGCCCCAAATATCAGTATCTTTGGTCAATAGTATTGTTCAGACAGTTGTAAATTGTATCCACGCTTCACACCTTTTAGTTCAATTTTCTTTAAGGCATATATATATATATATATATATATATATATATATATATATATATATATATATATATATATATATAAAGCCTTTTCGTTGCTTTCACATCGTGCACATACAGGATTAGCCCAGAAATGTGGTTTAAATTTGCAATTTCATTTTTCTTCTAATTTTAGACTAAATGTATTATATAATGACACTTAAGCTGCAATTATTGCCCATACTGTTGTTTGTGGTCATGCGCACTTCGCAGAAATTATTTTGAACGACAACTAAGGTTTGACAAAGTCATCATTCACTGATGTAATATCTTGTGTTTTCTTTGTCATTCGAGATAATATACCACCTTAAAGTAAGAGGATGGTATGTTTTTTTTTTTCTAGGATTCTGTTTGAATTTCAAGCTAAAATAATGTGTACATATTGTAGGGGTTGCTCTCAATATGTTAACTGGGAACAGTCTATACCTTAACATACGTTCAAAACAATTAAATCTGATATCAGTTTGGCCCCGTGAAATGGGTTTTAAGGTTCGATATCTCATTCGTGTACTATTTTCCTGCTTGACCTATGGGAAAACCAAGGCTCTCATGTTTCGAATAGATATCCCATGGCGCATTCTATGCTTTTAGCGTCTTAATAAATGTATGTATACTTTCTATCATTCAGACATTAACAGATGACATCGGCATAGTTAGCGCACACTTTATGTTTCCTGTTTACGCTTGCATCATTATGGTTTGCTTATTTTCGTTTTCTATGGAATTATCGCAGATATAATATCCATACTCCAAACTAATTCGCATCAAGGTGATATAAAAAGACCCCTATATTATTCGTGTGAGTGTGAATTTCAAACATTCCGATATATTTATTGTTTTCAATGCTATTGTAGCATATTCATATATATATGTGTACACTTGAACTTAATTTCGTCCAGCGTTAAGCTCAGATGTTTTCAAAAACTTATGTTCTAGATAATTATATTATTCATCAAATGTGGTGGGTATCTTCCTTTAAAATTTCAGTGATTTGATTATAGATTTGTTTTCTTTGAATTGCATCTACTACCTAGATTAATTGACCGTCTTAGGACGGGTGTCATAAAACAAAGTTTGAACATAAAAAATAAAACAAGTAAAAACAACTATTTTTAAAAAAAATGGAATGCGCGAGATTAAACACAAATTTTCTACATCAAAATTGAAAAAGAAAATAAAAAATAATGGGATGCCACGAGTTTCGAACTTGCTACCTCTTGTTCGCCAGCCATGACGGGACACAAAAGAAAGGTACATGTCGGTGTCTGTGGTTATCCATAAGATCAGATAATTGTACACATTCAGTGTATGTAGGTCCTCGATCAGAACACCAGCAGTTAGCTCTGTTTAATCCACAGTCATTCATAATGACTTCTCATCAGCATACATTTTGTATACCGAATTTATTTTCAATAACAATATCGTTACTATTATATACACGTAAGAGTGGTCCAAGCACAAACAGTTAGGGCATATGCACCCTGATATTCTGATAGTTTGTATAGCTGTTCTCTTAGGTTCTTTTCGTGAGAAAGATAGAATAATGTTTTAGAATATAGTCTTTTAAATCATGAGTTGCGATAGAGTTGTGCATTTTAATATTACTTTATTCAATTCCCTTTAAAGTGAATGCGAGAATATAAATTCGTGAATAGTCAAGCTCCCATATTTAGGACAACTGATATTCTTAATACATGCATCATTCCACAAGTGTGAAGGGTCTTATTCCTTTTGGAAGTTTATGGAAATTAATATTGATTTTGTTTTCATTGATTTCCATTTCCTAATTGACCCACACATTGTATGGATCTATATTAGTCTTTGTATAGCACACGAACAGCTGGAATTATTTCTTCCGCAATGATTAATAAAGACGTATTATCAGATACCAGTTTTATATTGAAGGGAATGTCAATGACAATATCATTAGCATAAGTGACAATAAGTGATCCAAGTATCTCTAATGCTTCTTTGGTGCGATCCTTATTATGATGATGACTTCAATAATTCTATATACTCTCTTCTAGCCAAATAAATGGTATTAAAAAGAACATAACATTATTTTAGCCCAGTAAACAAGCACAAGGGCACTTTGCTCATAGTTGCAAATGACTTAGATATACGATACCATAGGATTTATCTTAGAAACCAGTAAAAGCTACAGAGGACAATCAGTATGAACCCTCTTATGTTGGAACTAATAAGTTACCGAGTAGAATATCCGCCCGCCCTCGAATGTTTGAAACTAATAAGCTAAAGAGTAGAATGAAAACCAACTCTCTAATGTTGGAACCCAACAAGCTAACGAGTAAAAATCACCATCAGCCCTCTAATGTTAGAAACTAATATGATACACGAAGCTGTTATAATTAAAGTTTCTTTACAATGCGATTAATATTGACCCATCATATATTGTGATTTCCGTCTGAGTAATGAAAGAGCTTGAGATTTCGTTGCAACATATGAAGACTGCACTTATTATAGTTCGTCTGAATAATGATACAATACTAATTGTATGCTTTCTTTGTTTCAGGTTTCGGTAAGTGTTTACATTCAAGATGACTTTGCATCATGACCGTGCGTAAGTAAATGTCACTGATCATTTTGGAGGTTCCACTCATATCTTATTCATATGAGTACAAACATTCTTGATGGCATCCAATAATACAATACTTTAACTTTATTTGGATAAATCTGGTATGAACTGTCTGCAGTTTTGTACAGATTATTAAATGACGCAATTATTTTTAAACGCTAAAACGCAACGCACATGAATCCTAATGAATAACCAAAAATAAACTTTTGTTTCGAAAAATAGCTATTGTTCAACAAATTAAGATCAAGTATACCTAACCTAAAGTAATACAACTATGCTAGGCCACATAAAAAATGCGAAATAAAATAATTGTGGACAAACCTGGATATAGCAATGCAAGGATTATCTGCGTGTTCTCTGATACAAAACATTAGAATAGATGTTTGTTTTTCATTAGTTTCTATCTGTCTATCTATCTATTATACACGCATGCAAAACACACCCAGTCAACTAAATATGATCTTCTGGTATGTGACAATGAAGAAAGGCTTGGCAAAACTCCTTCGGAGCCATGGTATGGTTTTAAGAAAGTTAATCTCCCCTTTTAGTCCTCTGATTATATAATTAGTGTGCTTTAACGACTAAAACGTTATGTTACAATATTGCTGGATTCATTTTACTGACTTCAAAAACATTCACAGAATTTAGATTTACATGCTTGGATTACTAATTTTTGCAGTTGGTTAGTTGGCTGGTTTATTTTTAACGCTGATTTAAGTACATTAATGGCTATATCATGCCGACTGAATTGAATCTAGTTGTGTTTTCACGGCTTTTTCTAAACGGGATCGCGACACTTTGTATACGAGTCTGACACTTTAACAATTCAGGTACTGCGGCTCGAGTTTACGTTCTTTCTTTTTTCTTTCTGATTGTCTATCTCGCCTCAATTTTTGTTATGAAAATTAATTTATTTGTAGTTTATTTAAACATATCAACAACTACTGATGTACATACGATCTTTTTTCACCAATATCATTGCTCCATTAGACAGCCTGCGCCTAATTATCGCTATGTTACCTTTTGTACAATGTAACTTATTATACGAGAGTTGGTGAATATTATAACGTCTTGCTGTAGTAATTGGCGTTCGATCTCAAACATAGAATAAACAAGGCGGTCTCGGAAATGTATCTGAGTCTGCTTTATTTTGTTAATGTCATGTGTAAAAAACCCGACTCTATTTTAGCATATTCTGGTACTTAGTTTTCAATCAATCCAGCTTAGATTAGGAGCATAGTGTCATCATACTACACGCATGTTCAGTCTCTTTCTCTTTATGATTGATTACAGACTTCGGCAAGTTTATTGTCCCTTTTCCTGTTGATAAGAGTTTTTTATATACTTGTCAAGGTAAACTAAAAGGCTATAGAGGAAAGGAAGAAACCGGTCAAAAATAAAGAAATTAGAGAAACCTGACTACGCGTGTATGTTTACCTTATTTATTACAATTTATTTGGACAAAGATTATATCATTATATATACTCACTGCCTGACCAATTTTGTATCGAAACTGGCATTATGTGAACTATGAAAAGCTTATAATATTCTAATAATTATGAATTTGGTGCAATATACAATGACACGGATTTGGTACAGTAGAAAATGACAAGAATCTGTTACAGTAGAAAATGACAAGAATTTGGTACAATAGAAAATGGTAAGAATTTGGTACAGCAGACAATGGTGAAAATATGGTACGGTATAAAATGACTTGAAAGCTACAAAATACAAACACAGAAGAAACGAGGCGGTGTCGGAAATGTATTTGAGTCTGCTTTATTTTGTTATTGTCATGTGTAAAAAGCCCAGCTATATTTTAGCATATTCTGGTACGTAATTTTCAATCAATCCAGCTTATATTAGGAGCTTAGTGTCATCATACTACACGCATGTTCAATCTCTTTCTCTTTATGATTGATTACAGACTTCGCCAAGTTTATTATCCCTATTCCTATTGATAAGGCTTTGTATATACTTGTCAAGGTGAACTAAAAACACTATAGAGGAAAGGACGAAACCGGTAAAAATAAAGAAAATAAAGAAACCTGACTACGCGCGTGTGTTTACCTAGTGTGCATTTGCGTGCCTTAGATGTAATAACATTATTTTTGACAATTTATTTGGACAAAGATTACATAATTATATATATTCACTGCCTGGCCAATTTTGTATCGAGACTGGCATTATGTGAACTTTTAAACGATTATAACATCCTAATAATTATGAATGTGGTACAATATACAATGACACGGATTTGGTGCAGTAGAAAATGGTAAGAATTTGGTACAGCAGAAAAAGGTAAAAATTCGGTACGGTATAAAATGAATTGAATGCTTTAAAATGCTTGGGAAAATGTAACAGTATGAACATATATATCTTCACTCGATTCTATGCGTGACAAGAAGCACATGTTGCACAAATAAATTAGTCTCTAAATAATTTTGTATTTTGCTTATTTATTGGAAACAAAATGCAATATAAAAATATAACATAAGTCTCGAGACGCTAGCAAACAACATTTCAAACGATTATAGAAAGAAGCACCACAATAGAAAGTACAGCTAGTACGAAGTCTTTCAGTTTCAAAAAACATGGATCATATCACAAATGCAAACTTAAAAATGATGTTGTAG
>JAECUM010018912.1:32500-55142 GCA_016617855.1 Megalonaias nervosa
AGAATACAAAGTAAAAAATTAGAAAAAAGAACTTACGGTTTTGCGAATTGAATCCAAAAAGGACCGAAGAATTTAAAAATAGAAGTCCTATTAATAAAAAAACCTGAACGAAAATGAGTTCGAGTCCCGATGAAATCCGAACTTGAAGGCGATGACGTTTGTAATATCCTACGAAGTGCAGATGTGTCAACAGTATTTTATTGAACCACAGAAAGTATTATTCCAGTTCTGAATTTAGTATACATTAAAATGAATGTCTGTATCCAACAATTTTGTCAGAGCACTTTTGTATTTCCAGGGAAACTAATCACTTGAATTCAATAATCTGACGAAAACAAAATTCAGCCCAAACTGGTCACAACATAACACAACTTAAAGTGCTAGGTCTTAAAGCACAACTAACCAACCTTTATCATAAACATCAGTTATAAGACTAATTCAGATGCAAAACAGAATCCCGGATGAGGGTAAAAAATTCATTCTTCTGGAAAAAAATAGCAGTTTGTTACCAATTGACACATGATACCTGTCACGTACTACAGGTATGACCTTGACTCAACTTAAGGATTGTAATTCTGAGAAAGATAAAAAAAATAAAAGTTGTATGCGAAAACTGTCACTGATTTTAGAACAAGGTCGGCAACTAAACTAGTTAACATGTTTCATTACCCATGACATAAAACGAAAATAAAAATAAAAATAAAAAATATTAAAAATTAACAAACAAATTAAATTAAATATTCAAAACAATCAGGCATGTGAGTCTGTAATAGTTCTATGCTTCTTGATAGCTTAAAGTCTTATAACAGCGACTCAATATCAGATACACACATCCATAATGACCTTAGGCCGCCCCGCTCCACTCTCTTTCATTATTATATTCTGAGATGACGGCTATCTCGGTTGTTATAATAAAGCACGAGCTACATTATTACAAAACCAAACTATAAACAAGCTATACGTCCTTAATTCCATCACACTGTACATCGCTAATAATACATAACGCAAAGGCTAGGACATTTACGACGTGTCATTGCGCTATGGCTGTGCGATTACGACCCAAGGTGTTATAAACTAACAAAGTAACATAACTATTTAATATTTTTCCTTATATCCTTGATCAGACGCCCAAAGACATCATCAAAACCATACCCCATTCGCAAATTGTTATCATTTGTGAAAGGTGTGAAAACGCATACGCATGTTTGGGAGGAAATGTGGCTTTTCAGAAAGTTTATGTATGTACTGTTCAAGATGGGGTCACTTATAATTTTCCAGTAAATTTTTAACTGTTCAATTAGGGCTGAGAGTAGTTTTGATATACATTTGTGCGGCAAGTTATTTAACAATAAAGACAGACAGATTAGGTTTAATTTGTCGACAAATAAAATTTTAAGCAATGACACAACAGCGCAAACCCAACATTCATTTTCAAACAACTTTACATAAGCTATCTGACTCTGGAGATCTTGTACGCATTGTTTATATTACGTCTTCTTTTTCATTAGCAATTCAAGGTAATTTTCTCAACCACATTCGCTACATTTCTATTTCCACCACAGGTTTACACATACATTTACGAAAATAATTTCAAAATAATGTTACCTTTCTACAAATATACATAAAGAAACAAACAGAAAGGAAATGCACATGTGCAAAATAAGGGTTCAAAACGAAAGCTATATTTAGTCGAGTAACCTACCGAGCACAAGTTGAATACACCCTGCACATGATTTGAAATAAGTCTGCTAAATGAGTCAAGTGCCCTCTCATTTGAGATAGTGTATTTAATGGTGATTCAACAACTGTAGTGTAAAACGTTCATCTTCTTCCAGTTACAACCGTATCCGCCGTCGAAAGTGTTTATAATGCTCATTGATATATGCCGATTTTTTTTTTTTTCCATAGTAGCGGAATACGTAACTCACATTAGCGAAGACAATATAGATTCACATCATTCGTATACGTATCGAATTTGGCATACAGCTATCCGGTGTCTAATCGTTGACTTTCTTGTACGTTCAGTATGATTTTGCCCATCAATATATCCAATCCTTCTCCGATTATGTCATTTTGAATTTCATCTGAAATCTTCAAGAATTCTCGTATACTTTGCAACGTCATGATAATTATAGCATTGAAAATACAGACACAGTATATAGACTTTGTAACTGTCCTTTAATCCAATACAGTGTATTTTGCATTCTTTTAAAAGTTTATTTTAATATATAAATGTTTAGAGAAATGGTCAATAACAATAGTTTTGGCAATATTGAATCTTTTGCTCCCGTGCTAGTATTGCATTGCTTGACATAAAGCGGTTTGTGAAATATTGTATAGCACAAGGCGATGATACGGCGATGCAAAAGAAGGATCTAAACTATAATAAGAAGCGTAGGCGAAGATAATCTCGTTGGAAACTATCACAACTAACGTGATTTGAATGTTTCTAATGTAAAGTTTCCTATGTTCTTTTCAGGACGAACAGCTCAAGCGTTGGGTAGGTACTAATAGATCTGAAGAGATCATTCTGATCTGAGTGGTTAATTATATATTACGTATCTTGAAACCCTTTTTCTATGATGTCTAAGACACGGACGGGTATTACACAAATTATTATTCGAATTTATATGTGCTTGTACCAGTAACCATACTCCTAACAATTCATTTCTCGAGTACATTATTGTGTTTTTTTATGATCTTATGTTATTAACATCGTTTTAATCTATTTAGGTTATCCAAATGGTTTTTCTTTGGCTTACAGTGCAGAAAGCGTACATTTGACTCATATAATACATGCAGAATATCATAACACAGGAGTATCTTCCTCAGCTAAAGGAAGACGTAAACTAATATTACAAAATAAGAACCAATAGCAGAAGGTGCATGCTAAATTTTGGGTTTTCGTTCCATTGGTAAAGTAGCGGTGATGTTGTCGTCTGTACTGCATGATAAATGAGAAAGAATCATTGTTAAATTATAATGCTGCATTTTACAGACACTTGATTAGTCACGCCTCCAAAATCAGCAAAATCAGTTTATTTTTATTTTAACTTAACCATAAGCATATCAGTTATAATCCAGTCATCATATTCATACATTGTTTATATTCTTTGGAAAAAAGCATGTTAATGTTCTTGTCTTTAGGTATCATAATCCAAATCAGCGCAATAGGAGGGAACATACAATATACGATTGAATAAGGCTTTTTATCCACGTACAACAGCCTGGTTTGACGTTATTGCTCAGCTTAAATTTATAGATGTTAGATTTATTAAGAGAGATAAAGTCACATTGTTATAAATAGATACATAACAAGGTAACAAAAGCCATTGCGTGGTATTGACTGAATAAGTTTGGATCACTTATAATATATATGGAACAACACATTTTCAGCATTATTAATAAGAATAAGTTACTTTTACTTAAAAAAACCCGAAATAATGATATTAGTAGCTACTTCATTTTGTTTAAGTATTATTAATTTGTTTTATCTTATTGCACTTATGGCTTGTTATTTTCTGAATTTCGTTTCTACCTTGTTTAAATGTTTTCCTAGAACTTATTTTGAATCAATCCATGTCGTTTAATGGCCAGTCTAGTTTATTTTTCTTTTTCTCCCATGATGGTTTTCCTTCGCAATTCTTCTTTATACTATAAGATTCATTGTTGCACAACTCCACGTTGAATTTGAAAGAGTGAGGTTTAGAATCGATAACATCTGCAATATCTTCATAGTCTTCTAATTTCGTAAGCTTTTCATGTAAGCGTTGCAAATGTGCTATCCATTATTGTGGTGGTTTCTCTAGATTGTTGATGTAGGTGTTGAATACGCGTTATCCATTACTGTCGTTTCTGTAAGTTGTTAATGTACGTGTTGAAAAGACTTTGACAAGTACTGTCGTTGTTCCTCTAGATTGTTCATGCACGTATTGAAAAAGCTTTATACATTACTGTCTTGGTTTCTCTAGATTGTTCATCAGATAATATATCAGAGTTAAAAGGTTTTAATTCACTGTCATGCAAACAGTTCTCTAATGTTAACAGCGAGATTTATCATTTATTTATCTTTTGTTTGTGCTGGTACAGATATGTTTTAATTGGTGGTTTTAAAGACATTTTGCTTGCGTTTTTAACTGTTATTTATCTCTAACGGATTCATTCCAAATGTATATTCTATTGTTTATGACTTATTTGTCTTTGACAATTGCTAAAAAACATGAAATATTTCGATATCTTGTGTTTGATTTAGAGGTTAATACATTACATTTGCCATGCGAGAATGAGAGCCGATATTTTCTGCTAATTAGCATTATCAAACACACATAAATTGCCAGGACCATGCAAACTATACTGAACATGATGCAATATTGTTTTATCCAATGTATGCACACGCATATATTGTGTGTTAGTATTGATATATAGGTTGTGTGAGGGTAACGAAAACTTACGTAATTTAGTTGCCAGTAGAAACACGAACCATATCGTACACATAACGATTGCGGTTGATTTACACATTCTTAAATTAAGTTGATGCCGCGTTTATTTTGTACATTTCATTTTGCTTCGACCACAGTATTGACCTGTCGTAGATTATCTATGTGTATAGTATAGCCTCTGCGTTTGCAAATGTGATTTATCTGTATGTTGTTAAGTCAGTTATATTTCCTTTGTATGTAATGTAGACTCTACTAATATGAACTCTTCCCTTTGTATTGGATAACAACCACCCGCAGAGTTTTTGTTTACTTGCAGTTACGGAAACAAAAATCTCTTTCACTCGAAATAACTAAAATTATATAAGCACGTTTGTCTAATAGATTAGTAATGTTAGTAATGTCAAATGATTGCAAATAATGCAATGTTAAAGAGAACGAAGTACAACACAAGAACATATTGGTAACAGTATTGTTTAACGAAATAATTTAAATATTTGTACGTATTTATTACCTAAAATATTATTTAATATTTATCTCCTATCGAGAAATATTATTTTAAAGTAGTAACCTTATTGATTAAATAGTTTTACAAAACGTTACTTTTCTAAATATTTTTAATCAAACACGAAGTATTTGTGAGCAAAAATATATGTCCATGTGAATAAAAAGGATTAGCAATTATTAAATAATTACCAGTTTAAGAATGTAAAACTTCTAACTTACCGAAGTATAATTATAAGTGTTCATTCCGTTGAGCCTCTTCTTGAAGGAAAGCACTATATATATATATATATATATATATATATATATATATATATATATATATATATATATATATATATATATATATATATATGTGCAAAAAGGTTTCTTTGAACAATGTGAAATAACATTTGGAAAAGAGATAAATCTGCAACACACTGAATCAGCAGCTCAGCAGAAATAGCGTCAGAATCGTAATCCAATGTTTGCTGTTCCCATACCCGACCACGCCAATCAGGATCGGCTACATCAGCAGTCTAGAAGACACATAGCTCCAGTTGCCTTGACACGATATAGCCCATAATATGTATTAATATATGTTAAAACCAACAAAAGCATAAAGTTGACGTTTTATGCCCTTACGAATTTGTTTATCGTTGAGTGCTGTATTGATTATATGGCACTCTTTCAGGTTTGTAGGCTTTAGACATTTATATATGACATTCATTGCATGGCAAATGTAATCCTTGTTCTATATAATACTTCACTACGGATCGTAAATTAATGATATAATGAATGTTGAATATTACCAGCAATGATTGACATATCTAACAGCTACATAATCAGTCAGATATATATATATATATATATATATATATATATATATATATATATATATATACATATATATATATATATATATATGTATGTGTGTGTATATATATATGTATGTGTGTGTGTGTGTGTGTGTGTGTGTGTGTGTAACTATCAGTGTATGTCAATGCCATGCATTGGAAATGTAATCGTTGTTCAATATAATACTGCACCACATATCGTTAATTAGTGAAATAATGATTGACATATCTAGCAGCTATAGAAGCAGTCAGATAGAGAGATCGATAGATAGAGAGGGCGATAGATAGAGAGATCGATAGATAGAGAGATCGATCGATAGAGAGATCGATTGATAGATAGATCGATCGATAGATAGATCGATCGATGGATCGATCCATAGATATATAGATAGATAGAGCGATCGATAGATAGATAGATAGATAGATAGATAGATAGATAGATAGATAGATAGATAGATAGATAGATAGATAGATAGATGTAACTATCAGTATATGCCAATGCCATGGGACTTGAAGAGGAGAAATGGCTTCCACAGAATAACCTTAGCTGCGTCCCACGGTTGTGGGCCAGTGGGTGGCCTACACATGAGATGATAAGCTAGCCTAATTCTGGGTCGTAAGGAAAAAGGTCAAAGTTACTGTGACTGAATGGAAAAGTTAGCTTCTTTAAAAGCAAATTCAATTTCAGTGATAGTTTTGAAAGTCGACCACTTCAAGGACAATGCATTGTATGTGGGCAAAGACACATATATGTTTTAATATTATTAAATTCAAAAGAGCAACTGAACTGTATGGAAGACGTGGAAGCCTAAGAAAAAAATGCAACTGATTGAAAAAAAAAACAAACATGTACGGTGTCTTTAAATTTAAAATAAGATTATGGAGTTCTGCTTTATATGCCTACACTATGGAGCGAGTGCCTGACAAGATGAAGGCTCTCAATTGCATCGAGTCTGGTATCTTGCGGCGTGAGTAATATGTCGTTCCTTTTGGAAAGAATGCGGGATTAAGCACATATAAATAAGAGGAAGCTTTACAAGACATACTTGAATAACCAAACCCTAGCTATGAATCATATCTCCCATCAGATTTAGAAAGTATCAAGAGTAATTGAAACCAAGCGGATTAGGTATAAATATGATCTATTAAGCCTTAATGCAAAAATGATCAAGAGTTTCAGTATCCAGGACATTGTTTACAAACAACATGCTATATATGTGCTCATACAATAACTTAAACCAAGCTAATGCGATAAACTGTCTGCCATGACAGAAAGTCAGAAATAGCAATTAATGTACCAACAAGATCTTCTTTTGTCTATAATAACCAGTTATACCCCTTCCATCTCTTGTAGTGTATATCACTGCTACTGAATTATCCATCATTAGTGCAAATATGGATTTTCCAGTCACCTACGAAATTCAGAGAATGTTATAATCACGCTTTAAGTGACAAACAACTTTTGTGTTTTTGTGTTAATTCACCCACTACACCATTTATATGTTTATCGAGAGACATTTTATTTACCCCATCATTTTGTAAGAATACCCGTCCCAGCGTCAGCGAGAGGTGCGTTAATGCGAGAGTGAGATAATCTTTTCTGGATCCAAGCAAGTTGTCATGTGAACGGAGTGTAAATGAAGTTCAATAAAAACAATTCAATGAGTGGGTCGGAACACAGATTTGCAAGTGTACATTGTTGTATCCCAAAATATCGATACGAGTGACAGTACCCTTCACATTGTAAACACATTAGAATATCTCCGAATTAAACTGTCATCTCAACAACCAACATTGCCGTTCCGTTTCGAAGGGGCGTTTGGATAGGTTTGAATTAACAGGTCATTGAAAACACGGGTTGCTATCGGAACAAAACATTTACTACATTATCGTTGATGAGGGTATTCTTAAAATAAGTAACACGCATCTTTTAAATCTCTGAAAGCAATCAAACAGTCTTATTCAGGTAGGTTCATTGTAGATGTGTAGGTGCCCATTTCTAGATGATGCATTTGCCAAACTTGTTTTTTTAGGTTTTTCTAGCTTGAAATAAAGTGTATAGATGCCGTCTGATTTAAAGCAGTTAAATATCGACAAATACAATCACCATGAACTGGTAAACAAAAAAAAAAATATTACTGGCATTATTTTTTTCTAATAAGTGTTTGTAATATACAGTCAATAATAGGAATATCTTCATAACTGGCATCAATAGATCAGAGGAAATACATCTGTTATTGTGATGGAAATACCGTATGCAGAATTTGAACCCTCTTAATCATAAAATGTTGAACATGCATCATCGCGTATAGAAAATAGAAGTTAACATACCAGGAATGTCCTGAAGATTTGTTTGTAGCGGCTATCCTTTAGGAAAAGACCACTTGTGTGATTTATCACAAGGCAGGACTCATCGGGAATGAAGCACCTGCATCTTACCATACCTATATATGTTGGTTTTGTTGCAAGCTACTCTCGAGAAGTGCATTTGCGCATTTAACGATCTTTGTCATTTTAGTCTAGATCATCAACTAACAAACCGTCAGTTAGAGGATTTGGGGAATAGGCTAACATATACGTTGCTAAAGTGTGTCTTTGCAGCATCCTCCTACGTACAGAAAATACTACATTATGCCGAAAAGTAAGAAACCTGAAGTATTTGCCGTTACGGTTAAACATTCCTCGTGTACTGGCGTTGAAAATGAAAAGTTTGTAATTCCACGAAGTAGATAAATGTATCCTTTGATGAGATAGTCCCGAATGTGCTGTACTGGAAGGTTTAAATTTTACGGTTTCCATTTTGAATTTTCTCACACGTTCTGGCCGAACTTTGGGCGCTGTTTACTCACAATTTCGGCAAAGATTTTATCTTGTCAGATACACGTAGTTTGTCATTTACGAATCTGATTTACCTATGTCTGTGGATATAGTTAAGTCCACTTTTTCTACATAAGAGACATACTTCGGCATAGTCTAGTTTCATTATTACTTTGCTTACTGGCATTATCATATCCATCATCACATGCATTAGTTTGTTTTTGAGGGGCAACGGAATCATTCTGAAAACGTTCTTAAGAGTTTCAGTAATCTCCACGTACGCCACGAGACTTCGCGGCAATGACGTTATCTTTGTCATCGTTGGATCAGTTCCGACTCGATCACTCATTGTTGCTTTCAACAGAGAGCAGAACTGATTTTACGGTCTTCAGCTCCTTGGTATTACGATTTTAATATTTGTTTTCAGCTAGTCATATCATTCACTCTTTGTGTGATACCTATTGACTTTAGTTGAGATATTATCTTTTGTTGACTTTCGAACGAGATGTGTAATGCGCGGATTGGATCTCCCCGTACAGATTGTATTGGCAAATTACAAGAAGCCGCCATCATGAAGAAGCTCCCATGTGATGCCCCGTATGCTATAAGATTGCGCATAACGTTCCGTCTTATGACATAGTTTTGATGACCAGAATGTAATGACTGCTACTTGATGGTCAATACTTTCCGAAGGTAGGATTTTGCTTGCCGACGTAGCATCCCCGAGAATTCATTCCACGCATAAAGCTGTCTCATTATGTTTTGTTTGTTCCATCATATGTTAATTAATGAATAATAGAAGCAGTGGTTGTGCTGCGAATTTTATTAAAGTGTGCCTTTGAGTGAACTCTTGGCCCTGGCGTACATGTTATCAGTTATATTGACACAACTATCACCTGCGCTGAGATTTTAATGAAAACCATGTAGGCATCTTGGCACAAAATCATTAAGACACAAAATCCTCGAGGAAAGTCATATTCGAGTTTGATGATTACTGCCGAGTGTGCTCATGTGTTAAAGACTTTCAGTTTAAGGAATTATTACGTATACTGAACGATGGCACAAAAAGGCGAAAAGAAATAAAAGTAACACATACAATTCTAAGGTTCGTAGAACGTCACGCCTACTGAAGCACACTCTTCTTGAACAATATGCAGTAACCATCGATTTAAGTTTCGTCCCCTTCTGCAATTCAATGAAACCATGGGAAAATGCAGTTTATACTTATATTTATTTTCCATCCAATAACAGGTTATCCACAGGGAATGTTATCGTTTTACTATATGTGAATACTCGAATCTGTTTGACAATTACCTTAACCCTGTAACATTTATATAGAATAGTCTGGTTGTTAGATAATACGTTTATATAATAAAGTTCGCTACATTCTTAGCAATGGAGGTTTTGTACGTACGAACTAATATACTATTTACATGCAATAATTTACTTTTGACTTCCAAACATTGCAAAGTTTGAAAAGCGCAATGAAGTATCTCACTGAATAATGACTGTTTTAAAAGACAATCAGGTGTACTAAACCCATATGTGTAAAGGAAGTGTAGTCAACTACAATCCACCCTCAGTAACCACAGTAATATCACCAACATTTTCTGGCATGGAATTACGTAGTGGCATAATACAAGTCTTCGGATCTAGGTTGAACAATGCAATATTGTCACTTTTTGTTTTAATCCCTTTAACATATTGTTGATATGATATTCTAATCATAGTTTTATAATCTGTATTTGATTGGCCTGAACGTTTACAAAAATAAAACAAACATATATACTTTTTGAAAATGAATCGCAATCGTTTTTGCTTGGTATTAAAAAGCACTTGCACTTGTTGAACTATTTTCAAGCATTATGTATTGCAGGTATTACACCCAGATATAATGTATGTACCGACATAATAATCACAGCATAAACAATATTCACCCCTATTTATGCAATTTCATGCACGATAGGGTCAGAGCCACAAGACCGATGCAACTTGCTGGTCTCACTGATTGACCCATATTCCCATAGGACAGCGGTTTATGACGCAATCTGCTCACTGCCGCGATGTGCCTGATAGTTTTACTAATATGTTATCTATAACATTCTGTTAATTTATTCTTGCAATATTATAATACCCATGCTTGCATTTAATAAAACAAAGATTCAGACGAGTCAATATACTTAAAGCTAGCGATCGCTTTCTTGAAAGTACATTAATAGTGTTGGTGTATTGTGGTATTTTTTTTTTTTTTTTAAATGCCGTCTACTATTATATGTTGACATGTTGGCGACTTTTGACAAGCTACAACAGTTTCGAGTGCTTCTGTTTCAATTTTGTTAAATTAGTTTTGTTTTTAAATAAGAAATTTCCTTGCAATCGTTCCGTTAATTAGGGCTGTGAATTTATTAAAGACAAGGAAGCACAATATCAAATTATCAGAGACGTACGAAACTATGCTTATGGGTCAAAAAGCACAGTCTAGTACCCTACTTACGTATCATGGACATACGAGATACAATGTTTAAAAGAAGAGGTGGGGGGGGGGCGGAGGGAAAGAGAAAATAAAGGAGACACATGGATGCTGAAAATTCTGCCGTTGCAGCTCCCAGTTATCAACATTTTGTGGCAAATACTTTTAGCCTAGAATTACATGTATTGTACGCAAGGAAGATGATCAATTTAGACATAGATTGAATACAAATAAGCACTGGAGAGTCTTATGATGTTGGTTTAACATGTCGTCGTGCATGCAGTTTCGGTACTTCATCCAAGTAAGCCTATTGTCGGATGCAGTCCTGACTTAATTCATGTTGGTGTGTTCGTGAGTAGCAGAAGTCGACGTGTTTTGCAACTCATGTCATTTTTTCACGTTTTTGTTACTCGTTTTTGCAGATTTTTGAAAGTGTTTATAGCACTTTTCCACCAGCATTATACATTCTCCCATAGAAGCTGCAGTTCTTACCTTAATTTCGAAACGTATTGGCTAATATTCAAAATTTGGCTTTAGATCGTAGGGGACGGGTCATAGTACTTTTATTAAAATGAAGAACCTGTCCTCTGGTCATGAGATTATTACATAAATGTTAGGTCACTAATCATCATAATTGCACTAAAATGTCAATAAATGTATTAAAACCTGAGGCCAATTTACTCCACTTAAAAAACTAAGACAAAGATCATCGGGACTTGATGAAAAACTGTAGGACACCAGCTCTACGTCACTTTATACAAATATATGCCACACAAGTCTGTACGTCAAAGGTCATCAGAAATGTATTATAAAACATCACACATTGTTCATCAGAACTTTTTGCTCAAAATCCACCGGTCATGAGAATCGTAATAAAATGCCTGCACTTAATATTTTGAAACTTATCCAGCCTAAGTTAATACGTTAGTTTATTAACAAGACGCGAGTTAGGACGCATATGCTTATAAATCATCTTAACGTGCAACTTGGGAGCCAGCACTCCATTTTTTAAACCAGCGATAAATTCTCTTCGTATTATGTAACGATAAACTGATCTGAAAATAGTTTTCTCAATAAATAAATGATGTCTTATTCAAAACTAATAAGACGGTGATCACTTCATCATTTCCGGCAGCCACGTTTAACAGTCTTGATTTTGTAACTAGGGCCAAAGAAGTTAATATAGAAGATGACTTTGAAAATTGCAAATATGTTTGACAGAAAAGAAACAAAATAAAATATTTTAAACAATTAAACATGAAAGCATAATACTGATGATTCAATAACAGGTACACGGAACACAGTGATATGAAAGCTTGGAAAGAATCATATAAATCGGAGATTGTGGATGGCAACATCTGGTTGAGGATTATCTAATAGGCATTTTTCAAATAAAATTATACTAGAGTTAGTAATACGAAAATATCGGTTCCATATATACACTGAATTTACCTAATCCAGCATGCAAGTCAGATCTAATGTAATTTAACATAATTAGTAATACGGTTAACGTTCCATCATATCATGACTGTAGAACATACAACTGTATGTAAACACTTTGGAGAACATAAACCTCCAATTATGCTACGTTCTTACAAACGTAAATATAATTATGGATCTTGAACATCTGCATACTAAAGCAAAAATCTAGCTGAGGACATTATTGATATGTTTAGGCTTGATGAAAGGATAGCACGAACTTATTTACTTATACAAAACGAACAAACATAACATGCGTGAATACAAATGCTTATAACATTTAACGTGCTTATATAACAGATCCAGAAATAATATGAAAATTTTGTTAATGCTAGTTCAGCTAAGATATCAAAGCCATTTCCACTGCAATAATACTGGAACTAAAATATTTCAGAAGTAACTTTCCTCTATTTAATAGCTTGCGTTACTTACATACGTTTTTAAAGGGCAATAATTAACGGGAGACAAAAGCTTAAGTCGGTTTTTGTTTTTAATTTTTAGTTTTGGAATACAAATTGCAGCACTACTCACTTTAAAACGCATTATTTAAAAACATCAGATTATATCTGAGGAGAGCGAAAACATTTTAGAAAACCAGAGCTTTTAATCAGATTATTGAATAAAGTTCGTAGTCATTTCTTTTTAAATGACAACACAGTCTGGATATGCAAAAAAGAAATAACCATACTCAAAAGTGATATAATGTGATCCCAAAAGCCCCGTTACTTTCATTAATCTTAGTAAATATTGCTAGCAATGTAGCTTCATATGAAGGCAATAACGCACTTTGAGCTTAAAGATTGTCAGATAGATCACCCCATGGCCTTTCACAAGTATGCAAATATAGATTTCCGTATAGATGGTTTTATGTTGCTGATGTAGACCAATAGTTCTTCGTATTGTTAATCTGCAAGTATATCAATGATACAATAATGTGTATAAACTTACTCTAATATTGATCGACGTCTTTGCAAAATATTTATGGACAAATTAAAGGAACGACATTCACAGCGCATTACAATAAATATTTGATGGGAGAAATTCAGAGAAGATACGATTTGGTGAATAAAATGAGTTACTTGACCTAGACTTCTTTGGATTGTTTTTGATGAATAATTTGTCAATACTTTTCTACTTACACCGACAGAAATGTACATTTGTGGAACTGTTTAATGGAATATTAAAACTGAATGTGAAAGAAGAAATGAAACCAGAAACTGGTTAGATATTGTGCAAAACAATACTGATGGATATAGCAAGGAATATTACACATCCATAGCCGTGACCTAATTAAAGCTAGCAAGCAAACAACACGTGAAAGGTATGAACTAACGCATTTGACTATAAAAGAGGGATAGATCTGGAGCACCTAAGACATCGAAAGGAAAGTCAGAAGCTCGAACTATCATTTCGTTGTTTGCTAACGGTCATCGTCCTAATTTCGTGGAAGCAAGTTTGGCAGACATTGTGGTATATATATTTGAAGAACAAAAGGGAAAGGATAATGAAAGGATATTTAGCAAGAAGCGATCTCCATAAGACAGACAATATGATTTATTAAGAGTGGGCCATTTGAAAATCAGAAATATATAATGTTGACATTTATTTGTTAGTAAAACGGAAAGAATCCGATGAAGATCTGAGTCCGAATAAAAAGTGTCATAAAAGCATGTACTGCTTATTAGTCCTATGTTAGAATACTAGTCGTATGTACACAATTGCATATTATACAAAGTGTCATAAAAGCATGTACTGCTTATTAGTCCTATGTTATAATACTAGTCATACGTACACAATTGCATATTATACAAAGTGTCATAAAAGCATGTACTGCTTATTAGTAATATGTTATGATACTAGTCATGTGTACACAATTGCATATTATACAAAGTGTCATAAAAGCATGTACTGCTTATTAGTCCTATGTTATAATACTAGTCATATGTACACAATTGCATATTATACAAAGTGTCATAAAAGCATGTACTGCTTATTAGTCCTATGTTATAACACTAGTCATATGTACACAATTGCATATTATACAACGTGTCATAAAAGCATGTACTGCTTATTAGTCCTATGTTATAATACTAGTCATATGTACACAATTGCATATTATACAAATTGTCATAAAAGCATGAACTGCTTATTAGTCCTATGTTAGAATACTAGTCATATGTACACAATTGCATATTATACAACGTGTCATAAAAGCAGGTACTGCTTATTAGTCCTATGTTATAATACAAATCATATGTACACAATTGCATATTATACAAAGTGTCATAAAAACATGAACAGCTTATTAGTCCTATTTAAGAATACTAGCCATATGTACACAATTGCATATTATACAAAGTGTCATAAAAGCATGTACTGATTATTAGTCCTATGTTATAATACTAGTCATATGTACACAATTGCATATTATACAAATTGTCATAAAAGCATGAACTGCTTATTAGTCCTATGTTAGAATACTAGCCATATGTACACAATTGCATATTATACAAAGTGTCATAAAAGCATGTACTGCTTATTAGTCCTATGTTATAATACTAGTCACATGTACACAATTGCATATTATACAAAGTGTCATAAAAGCATGTACTGATTATTAGTCCTATGTTATAATACTAGTCATATGTACACAATTGCATATTATACAAATTGTCATAAAAGCATGAACTGCTTATTAGTCCTATGTTAGAATACTAGCCATATGTACACAATTGCATATTATACAAAGTGTCATAAAAGCAGGTACTGCTTATTAGTCCTATGTTATAATACAAATCATATGTACACAATTGCATATTATACAAAGTGTCATAAAAGCATGAACAGCTTATTAGTCCTATTTAAGAATACTAGCCATATGTACACAATTGCATCTTATACAAAGTGTCATAAAAGCATGTACAGCTTATTAGTCCATTGTTATAATACAAATCATATGTACACAATTGCATATTATACAAAGCAACTAATTATATCTTACAGCTGTTATGAAACAGGGTCTGTATTTGATAGGATGGATCAAGGACATGCAGAGTAAGCACGATGCAAATATTGCGATAATGTAATGAAATGGCAATGGCATTAAAAGGAAGTCATACTAACATCAGCCAAGACAACAAAGCTATAAATACATGTGAGTGGTGAAAAACTGTAAGAAGTTGTCCGATCTTGTATCATGAAAAGCTGAATCACACTGCTGTATGAATGAAAATTACCACTATAAAAATTATTCTAAAATTATTGACTGAAAATTTCATGAAAAGAAAGTACTGCTATCTAAACATAAGAAATTGTGTTCGATGCAAAATTGAAATTAGAAATACTGAATTAAGTGGCGGCTCATTATATTGCCTGTTTTATAAACCTACCAAAGGTGATGCAATATTAGGGCATTGAGTTTAGCATAGCAAAAGAAGGAATAGCGATTTTCCATACCATTAGGAGTGAAGCAACTGAAAGATTACAACTTCATTTAGTCCCACTCCAACTAGAAAATAATAACTTCATCTGCAAGACAATAAGTAGAACTGTATTATTTCTTACTCCAATTAAAACGAAGTTAAAATGAATTATTGATGAATCTAGAACAACACTCTTGTAACATATCTACATGTCTCACGTATCCAAAATCAAGGACTGTTTTCGATTTTTGCCAGCTTAGCATAGTATAACTTCGCTTTTTCCTGAACTTTAAAATATTCTCTCTCTCTCTCTCTCTCTCTCTCTCTCTCTCTCTCTCTCTCTCTCTCTCTCTCTCTCCATTCATAAGCACATACAAATGTATACATAATAGACAAAGTCAGCGAAGAATAATCTCTTTGTTCGTGGTAAGACTTTTTTCAAATCTCATTAAGAGTAACCTTGTCACCTCAAACTCTCCACAAGTGCTGAATTAGATTGAATAATATCACAGTGCCCTTTCTCCCACCTCAATATATTATTGATATGAGCTATGGATTAAAGAAACACTTTCAGGCTTAGTCGTTTCATTTAAATAATTTTGATGTTTTCCATCATCTGATCAATAAACATGATAGTTGATTGGCTGGTTCAGTATTTTAAAGTACTTGTTGCAATACAAGTCTGAACTACTACATCTAGGAGCGATTTTATGTTGTCTTTATTTTAGTTGGTTGGTCAGGCCGCATTTGTATGCAGTCGAGAGTAATGTATTGCCTCTGTTAACTTGATACCAGTTTTGTTATGAAAAGCAACCGAATGTAAATGATATCAATTATTCACCATTGCAAGTTCTTGTCCAAGAACGTGTTCTTTGATGTCAGAAAGATGAGATCAATGGAGAGTGAACGAGCTGAGAAGATGAGATCTCTCGAGTTACCTGTTTTAATTACTGTAATGTGTAATAAGACACCGTTAGTTTGGTACATCCTGGCACTAAAGTTTGGAAGAGTCCACTCTAGACCAGCAGTTCGGTGACATTACGCTACACACAGGTACAAAAAGTCGTCTTTGTTGTGAATCTTGTCTTACCTGAGTTCCGAGTTTCATTGATATGAAGTGATCTTTTTAAAGGCGGAGTTATATCACTGTCGACGTAATTATGCCATATTTATAACTATGAGAGGAAACTTCAATAACAATGTGATATTCTAATTTCAGATTATTCGACATAGTATGAGAGCAAATAAAGAAACTTGCATTGTAATTAACTCACTGGCTTCACAAACCAGACATGTACTAATATACGTGTCTTATAATTGTTTTCAATAATCGTCAACAAAGATGATTTAGAAAACCGAGTTCATATTTATTGAAATGGTGCAATATACGTGGATTTATTAAAGGCTGAAAAGTATAAAGTCGTGATTTTCAATCATTCTCCACCTTTCGTATCAACCAGAATCAATGCACGTGATTTCAAAAGTGAAAAAATAACATAGAGGAAACATATGGAAGGACTAGAAGAAGGGGATACGTTACTTATGTTGAGGGTCAATGTCTGTAAATTCATTTTTATCTACGTGCTGACATTATTTAAACATATGGCCGATCGAAATTTCGAGGAAAAATATAACTTCAGTGAACGGTTGGATTACAAAATATATTAAGTTATTTTACTAATCTGTATACGTGGAAGTGGGAAACACTGTTCACACTAGTTAAGCTAATAATGATCTACATAGCTGGTACACCTAGCGATGTTTTATGGAGCTATGCCTATATCCTGCTTTCACTGTGAGAAAGCTAGCCATAGCTTCCCGTGGCTTTGTGGTTTTTGGTAGATATTGCCGGGTTCTTCTTCCACAAATTGTACTTAACGTATAACATATTGTGTACTGAAAAATGATGATCAACTCATTACAAATATAATTTTTCTTACCTCCACATGTGTTTCAGTTGATGCAGGGAAGAATATACCTTGAGGCATACCAAATAGTTTTCATATTTTTTTACTACTATTTCAATTTTATGTTCAAACTTTTTAGAACTCTAGAATCCAATTGTTACTTTTATGTTTTGTTTTTTTTTATTATGATGTTGAAACTTTCTTTAACCACTCACTGCTGGCATACGGATTATTTATATTTCATAATTTTCTGTTGAAACTTTCATTTATATTTGTGAATCCCAATTTATAAAATTGCTTCTTACCTTTATAAACTTGTATATCTTCAATCTTTCGTTTAATTATGCGTGTCCTGTTTGACAAATAAACGCAGCGAGTCCCAAATTTGTATATGTTTTACTTTGCATTTTAATCTTTGTCATTAAACTTCCTTGCAACTCGAATATCCCACATCTTTTATGTTCCTTACTTATTGGAAGCTTATGTTTATACTTTCTTGTATGACTTCTGGTTGCTAAACAAGAGGTTGTGAGTTCGAAACTGGCGGCATCCCGATTATATATATTGCTTGATATTTTTAATTAGTTTTCATTTGGTGCTGATTTTTTGTTTTCATGATTCCCGTCCTAGGACGGGCATTTAATCTATTAGAAAAATGAGTCTTCATGAATCATCACTTAATGAGAAACAACATAGTTGTTATCTTGTTTTAAAAACTGTGCTAATCTCCCACTTTTATAGAAATAGACTGGTAATTCTTTTAAGCTTCCTTGCAAATGCGACCACTGGAAAAATTGTTGTTGATATCTGAAGGTAGAAGATATCCTTTCCATAGAATACATTGATAGAAACTAAGTGTGATCTAAGTTTTGTTCTGAAAAGGTCACTTTAAAGTTAGACTTCGACTCGTTGTACATGTGGATTATTTGGTAAATAGGCTTCTGATGGATCGAAGGACTCAATACACATCAAAATACGCACTTTTACAATTTTATTCGTGAATTTTATTTAATGAATTTGCTGTTGTTTTTTTTTTTTTTGCTTTTTTTTTTCTCTTCCAGAATTGTAACATATGACTCAGATGCTCGACCCACAAACAATTCTTCTGATTCAGTTTATAATTGTTTCTGTCTACGTTTGCATACCTAGCTCATTTAACCCAACTATTATCTTCCTACCCGAAGATATGTATTTCAAAGGTGAAATAAAGCAGCTGTAATTATTTTCAGCTGGGTTTTGTTTTCAAACTTTGCAATAAATATGTTGGTCACTGCTGTTGCAGTCATCTCCTGAATATGTTTGTCAATATATGTATGTCCACGTGTTTAAGAGACTTAGTATGGTTAATACGCATACCATTCACGTTATTTGGTGGGTTTTGTTCCGTTTGGACTTAAGTGAGTTGGCTTTGTTGGAATTATTCCCACTGGTCACAGTTTGGCACACAAATTGACTGGATTTCGGTCTTTCTTCAAAAAACTTTGCCAGGTTTAGGTACTCTAGTCACTGAAAACGTCAATAATAATACAAAATGAGCAGCAATTAGTCTTATACTGTACTGAATATCAATGGCAATATAAGTAAACAGCGTGTGAATAGTGATACAGTACTAACTATATGGCTTCCTTCATTTCAGATGTTAATTGCATACGTTAATGATACAGCACTAATTGTAAGCTTTCGTTCATTTCAGATGGTAAGTGCCTGCGTTCATGATGAACACTAATCCTGACATTAAGTAAGTAAATATACATGATCATCTCATGTATTCTCGCAAGTATTGGAGTAAGTAAATATTCCTTATCATTTCATATATTATGCAAGCATTGGATTATAAAAGTAATTAAATATAACATCTCATCTAATTCTGCCAGCATTGGAACAAACATTTAAGGCTTCAGTAACATCTGGCTAAAGTTAGGTCCGTGAAATAGAATGAGAAATATGACTTAGAGGAAGATGCAATGCTGTTTTATAACAGCTGACATACTTTCATATATAAACCTTTGTACGTTATGGACAGAAGCTAGAGGAGCAAAACGAAGCTCCATGAAATAATCTGGCATGTGCATTTAGGATGAATATCACAACGGAATATTTGGAAACATTTGGCTGGTATGAAATACATAGTACCTATTAAAACTTTCTTGAAGTTTTCTGCGGTACCTATGCATTTAAAATATAAGTTCAGCTTAATTATCTCAATTGTCTTCTCATGATGACAACATCAATAATTTAAACAATGATGTGCTTCTTAATCAACTGTGGTAAACACCAAACTATATAAACATTTTATGTTATACAATTGCTTGCACAACATCAGATTAATAATCAGGAACTGCTTGACGTACTATTAATATTCGGGCATCTTTGTTAACATTAGTGTATACTAGAAACCTCATACGTTACGAATTCACTATAAAGATATACATATCTCGGAAGCATAAATTCATCCGGCAAACATATGATTATTTGAGTCGTAATTGACGAATAACCTCAGTAGTTACAGCAGAAAAACAGCGTTATATATTTGACAAAGAGTTTAATACACAAAGCTGTAGAATTAGTCAGGTAAGTATGACATCGACTTAATAAATGATAACATGTTATAAAGTGCTAATTAGTAATTAAGATAATGGTTCAGTTCAACATAAACACCGTATACGTGGTTACTAATGAATTCCTAAAACTACTCATCTTCGTTTAAAAAGCAGAGACATTCATATTAAATATGATTAACAATAAGGTGCATAAATACAAGCATACATGGACCACTCAATTCAGAAAATTAAATGTAATAATTTGAACCAAGAGACTCCGTGTATTAGGCAAAGAATTAAAGGCAATAATTGGAATACAGGATACGGTGTATTTGTCATACAACTATAGGTAATGCCTGAAATACAAAAATGCTGTGTATTTTGGCATACAATTGTAAGCAATAACTAGAATATAGACATGAGGTGTATTTGTCATACAATTGCAGGCAATAACTGGAATATAGACATGAGGCGTATTTGGCATACAATTGTAGGCAATAAATGGAAAATATACATTAGTGTATCTGGCATACAATTGTAGGCGATAACTGGAATATAGACATGAGGAGTATTGGGCATACAAATTAAAGCACTAACCAAAATACGGTAATGCGGTTTATTTGACTGGATATATAAAACTTGAAATGTGCAATGGAGAAAATTATAACTATTATTCTATGGAGAAATACCTTTACTGCCAGGTATACAATTAGATATGGAAAAGGTGCAGCTTGATAACGATGCAACATATTAGTTTCTGATTTATGCATACAGGCGATACTCTTGAGATTAGAAACAGAGGAAGCCTTTCAACAAAGCTATTATGCGTCAGGTTAAAGAGAAAGAGAGAGTGAGAAAGGGAGAAAGAGAGTACAAAATATGTATGCTTAAAAAGGGAAAATAATGATTTAGGAACTAGCTTTGTGTAATTTGGTAAATGCTGTCAAACAACACAGGCATCAATTCTGCTGAATAAAAGTAATCGTAGAGATCCGTTAACACACACACACACACACACACACACACACACACACACACACACATATTGGTTGCCTGCACAACAGGAAAATATTGAGTTTCAAACATAATAAAATATAATTGTCAATTGTTTTTTGGGATAAATTACAAATTAAAGATAAGAATTGCTGATACAAAATCTTCCACATACATCCCAAAATTACAACTAATGTAAACTAATGAATTTTGCAACTGACTTCCTCATTCTTTCTGCTGGTAATTTTACCATAACTGCCACTACCATGACGAAACAAGACCAAAACATCTTTGTCATAAAAGAACACAAAATGTGATTGTCATGTGTGCATTAAATACATATCCAAAGCGTTGTTCAGATTATCTTGGTTGATTTCTGTACTTATTCAAGTGCAATTTTTTTCAGAACCCTTTTTCATATCATTCTGTCGCGAATTGGTAGATTGGCATTCTACATAATTATCAACAAAGTAACTTTTAATTTCAATTAAAATGCAGAGATAACGACACGTTTTGCAAATGAGATAATTTCAGAGATAAAATCTGTTGAATGTAGATGAGAAGTTGGGCTTGCTGAGACAGAGTTTTCCATGTCTAACAATTCGTTCACATTGTGACTTATCAATTGGCCATGGTCGCACCCTCAGGATGTGAAAGGGATATATAGTTTTTAGGTATGCCTCTTTAAAATTATGTTAACATTTATGGTAATTTTTTAAGTGATAATGTTTTAGATGCTATACCAAGAGATACACCATACTTAGACTAAGTGTCGTAGTCACGGTACAATCAGTAAATAAAAGATCAAGACCCTTACAATGGAAATTTTGTTCAAAAGAAGTATTATATTACTTTTGGGTTATTCATGTTCAAATTACGGTACCTATGTTTTTAATTTTAGTTTCGTTATAATATGGTATGTCCCCAATAAGGGGACCGAACTAATCCGTATGATTCAAAGATCGCATTAAAAGAAACCTGAGATATGAAAGATGTGTTTGTAAATATAACCTTCCTTCCAACCATTTATCTACTAATTCGTCCATACCTACCTACATACATATATGCACATAAACATACCTGCACAAATATAAACATGCATGCACATATCCATCCATACCTACATATTCACCCTTACCTACCTAACTACCTACCTATATACATATATACATGTATCCAAACATATATACATACATACACTCACACACACATACATATGTGCATATATATATATATAT